>JAODAL010005249.1:0-146050 GCA_025379985.1 Phyllomedusa bahiana
TTTTGGGTGCTGACAAAATAAACCGTCTTTTTCAACGCCAAAATATATCAATTTTTCCTGTAGCCAAATTCACAAGCAAAGGTTATTACAACTGTATCTCTTGTTGTGTGGCGTAGAAAACACGCAATTGTAAACGCTACAAAGCTACTATTTTGTGGGCTCAATTCTTTTGGGCAATTACACCAGGGGTTAATTAAGCGTTTTTTTGCGGGTGTGCTGACCCAAGAAACCGCTTTTAAACCCCAAAAATATATAAATTTTCCTGTAGCCTAATTCACAAGCAAAGTTAATTTAAACAACTGTAATCTCTTGTTGTGTGGCGTAGAAAACACGCAATTTTTTAACACGCTACAAAGCTACTATTTGGGCCCCAATTCTTTGGCGCAATTTACATCCAGGGAAAAATTAAGCGTTTTTTGCTGGTGTCCTCACCCAAACAACCCTTCTTTTACAACCCAAAAATATATAAATTTTTCCTGAAGCCTAATTCACAAGCAAAGGTTAATTACAACTGTATCTCTTGTTGTGTGGCGTAGAAAACACGCAATAGTAACACGCTACAAAGCTACTATTTTGTGCGGCTCAATTCTTGGCGCAATTTACATCCAGGGGTTAATTAAGCGTTGTTTTGCTGGTGGCTGACAAAATAAACCGTCTTTTTCAACGCCAAAATATATAAATTTTCCTGTAGCCTAATTCACAAGCAAAGGTTAATTAAACAACTGTATCTCTTGTTGTGTGCGAAGAAAACACGAAAATAGTAACACGCTACAAAGCTACTATTTGTGCTGCTCAATTCTTTGGCGCAATTAACATCCAGGGTTAAATAAGCTGTTTTGCTGGTGTGCTAAAAAAAAAATAAACCGTTTTTCAACGCCAAATATATACATTTTCCTGAAGCCAAATTTCATGCCGAATTTAATTAAGCCGTTTGTGCTTTACATTAGTAAACACACAGTGTTTTTAACGGCACATACAAGTAAATTTTTCCTGGCCATTTGGGGAGCGCAATTTATACCAAGGGTTACCCAAGCTTGTTACGGGTTCATTGGACAAAAACAGGGTGTATATTATCAATACAGATATCATCATAAAAACAGTGTCCTGACATTTTAGAACAAACAGTATGCAGACAGAGAGGTGGCAGGCTCTGCACCTGCGAGTGGCAGGGGCACAAACATTCCGGGAAACAGGCCCAGGTCGCAGCACAGCAAGGGGACCGCAGCAGGGGGCACTCGGTGAGGCCACAACTGCCCCGTCATCTAGCGGCCTTGGTTTTTTCAGCAACCCAAGGGGTTCTTGATTGGTTTACAGGGCACCTCTTCCTCCCAGATGACATCTGACAACCCCAGCCAAGAGTCGGTGGGGATCCTCGCAGACACATCCCTTGTTGGTCATGGCCCGGGAGCGTGGACCAGCGGCCCTCACCTTCCTCAAGCCCTCCTCTGTCCCATCCGGTTTCCTAAGCCAGAGATCTACTATGTGGTCTGCTCATCGCCACTATGTAGCGAGTTATATGAACAATTTTGAGAGAGGCAGTCAGCAGCTATTGGTCAGTGAAGAAATGGGGCCATATCCCCTGCTTTCTTGCGAGTAGAGTGCGGCCAAGAATAGATGAGAGAGTGGCTGGGTCTGGTCATGTTGTGAGAGGTCACCTCGACATGAGTCCAAGACCGGTGATGATGACAGTATTTACGATTAAACACAAATAATGATGTAAGCCGACCGCACTTGTGGGAGCCGGTGAGGCAAGGGCTTTTATCATCGTCAGAGAATAGGGCGTCAGCTTGCGCGTCGAGGCAGCAGCGCAGCAGCAAGTGGGTTCGTGAGCCGTGAGTCAGCAGGATGCAGCAGAGTGAGGTCGGGATGCCAAGCAGCCACGGGGTAAAAAAAGTCCGCTTCGCAGGTCCCAAGAAAGTAGCTGGCACAGGGGCTAGGCGAGGCAGCGGCGGCAGTAGTCCACTCAGTGCGGAGCGTTGGCGGTAAAATCCGAATACTCGGCGGATGTGGCAGTTCTTTGCTAACAGCACCGGAGTGAGCGAATATGGTGATATTGTGAAATCTGTGGTCAGAAAGTGAAAGCGTGGCCAGGGAGCTAACTGTTGCACCGACGGCCCTGCGTCAACACAGTGCAGCGTGGGAAAACTACGGAGGGTGGTGGGGGTGGGGGGGGAGTCACCATCCGGTGGCCTCTGGAGAAATGTGGCTCAGATGTGGTGGTCCATCCTGTCCTGCCGCAGCAACACAGCAGGCAGCCCCATTGCTTCGCAAGCCATTGCAGCCAGGTCCGTATAAGGCTCCACCACCTCAGCAGAAGGGAGCTTTGTTTCTCTTTGACATCATCTGCCGGTCCCAATTGTTCTCCTGCTCCTCGCTACTCATGGCGCCAGCAGTCGTTTCGCGAGGTGATTGCAAAGAGACAACAGTATGCCGTCCAAACATCCAAGGTGCAGCAGCTGACCGTGCTCCTGTCCAAGTTGTTGGTAATTCAGTCCCTACCTTTCCAGAATGGTGGTAACACAGGCCCCATTCATAGAACTAATGGCTATTGCCGAGCCGAGATGTGAGAGTTCCAAGCCTAATTTCATTTCCAAAAGAGGCAGTACCAGCAACCTTCATAAATATCAGAACAAAAGGTGTGGTCAGTCCATGTAGCCTTATCGGAATGTTTCGCAATGTGCAAGCAGCAGCGCGGACGGTCTGGAGCTGTAACTACGGTCTAGGGCCAGTACATGTCTTTACGGCCCACTGGTGGTGAATGTGCTTCCGCGCCAGGCATCAACCAACAACTTTGGACAGGAGACGCCGCGTTCTCCTCCACGTTGTCAAAACTGCTGCACATGCGCCAATGTTCCGCATCCTCCCCTCCACCAACACCACCAACCTCACCTCCACAATTTACTGCTCCATCATACCACATTGTGTAGGCACAGCGGTGTCACGCATTCTACACTTGCTTGCCTCGGCGAACAAGTCACAAAGGGGGAGGAACTGCTCCGCGTCATGCAGGCAAAGAAAATCGATGTGTGGCTTTCCTCGCGCGCCAACTGCAAATCGGAACCATGGTGACTGACAAGGAGGACCCAGGTGTCCGCGCTGCTGCACAGAATGGGATGGTCCAAGCGGCCCTGCATGGCACCAATGTTCAATCTGTTTTTTATTTGAAAAGGTTCCTGAAGTCTTCCAACTATCTTCCAAACATTCGTGAAAATGGCCAGGGAAACTGTGCATGCCTTTATACCATCGAACAAAGCCAGGAACACCCTCCTCGAGATTGCAGCGCAGAATGGCGCTCCCCAACACACTCTTATATGCGATGTGTCCACCCGCTGCAATTCCAGCCCCTCACATGTTTGGACCGACTGTATGAAACAGAGAAGAGACCCATAATGATTTTTTGATGAGTCCAGGCTGACAGAAGTACTCCCTGGTTAACTTTGGATGTCAGCCAGTGGCAGCTCATGCGTGACCCTGCCGTTTTGTGTGAGGCCCATTCGAGGAGGGTGACGGTATTTTGTCAGTCCACCAGGACTAACGGGCGTAGAATACGTTCATTCCACTGCTTCATGGTCCTGGAACAGTAATCGAAAAATCTGTCTGGGCAGGGACTGGAACTAGTCGACTACTCTCTTGGTCCACATTGTCCGGTGGGGACTGAAATGGAGAGGAGGAGCAGGACATTGGAGCATAAGATTGACTGTGAAATGAGTTGGATTTTCAACCCAGGTGACAAGAGAGTATGACATTGAGTGTCAGCTGAGGATGTGGAATGAAATGAGGAAGACGAGGCAGATTACCCCCAAGCACCGGTGGCAGTAATACGTGGAAATGTAGGCAGGGAGTCCCCTCAGAGTCACTTGTGCAGTATGGCCGCGCAGCATGCTTATTTGCCCTGGCTTGAGTGACAGCTGAATAGGTCAGCATCCAGCGAGGGTTACTTCTGCTGCTCCACCCTATTGGACCTCCTACCGGTCCAAAATTGGACCTTTTTTTCCAGCTATTAGAGGGAAAGTGACAAACTCAAATACTATAGGGAGAAAAAAAAAATTTCCTCCGTAATCAGTTGGCCGCGGCCTATGTGCCGACATCGTCCCTCCTCTGACAGGTCTGACCGGGGGGGTTCACAGCGCTCACTACTACTGCCCCGCGGCTGCTGGGGGAAAAGGTGGGTTGTAGATCAGTACCACTCCATCAGTAGTACCTAATCCTGGATCACTGAAGAACAGCTTCCTTCACCCGCCCCCGGGAGGAGGGCATGCCCGCTCATGCACAGCAGCAGCAGGACCTGGAGCAGTCCCTGAAACCAACAGGTTGTGGCCGTACTTGGACAGCCACTCGCCACCTCAGTGTAGAAGAAATCCACCTGTACGTCTGGCCAGCCAATCTGGATGTGTGGCCGCAACTGGCCGAGTTTTGCAGTGGAAAGCTTGTCCTGGCCGGCCAGTAGTGTGGTCATCAGAGCGGGTGTTCAGTGCGGCGGGGGCCATACGTAACCCCAAGGAGAACCCGCTTGTCCACGGGAAATGGTGGAACGACTGACCTTTGTCAAGATGAATCAGGCTTGGATCAGCCAGGAATTTTCCCACACACCATGCCTTAGGCGTCAGTGTCGGGTTCAAACTACCTGCCTCAGCCACTGATTCTGATTCCGCCACCCGCCTGAGCCCACACATCTGCTGCCATTACCTCCATCCATGCCAACCACCATCTTACCAGGGACGGTATTGGCCACCCACCTCAACACTCTGTCATTGTGCCACTCTATGACGTCATGCTCTCTGCTGTTGCTGTTGCCGTGACATCCACAACGTGTCATTTCCACTGTCACAGACCTTCATGCTGCTGCTGTGCTGCTGCCATGTCCTCCACACAGTGTCATTGATGGCCACTGCCTGACCTCATGCGCTGCCGTCCGGTTACCTCCGCTCTCAGTCATTGTGCCACTCTGTGGCTTCCTCCGTTTTTGCCACCTCCATAATGTCATGTCCACTCTCTGAGCCTCATGCAGCCTGCTGTGACTCCTGCCATGTCCTCCACACAGGTTGTCAAGTGTTCCACTGCCTGACCTCATTCTTTCTGCGCCGTGCCTCCTTCATCAGTCATTGGTGCCACTCATGTGGCTTCCTCCTTTTTTGCCGCCTCCAGAATGTCATTGTGCCACTCTCTGACCTCATGCTGCTGGCTGTTACTCCTGCCGTGCCTCCAACTGTGTCATTGTGGCCAACTGCCTGACCTCATGCTTGCTTGCCAGCCGTGACCTCCTCTCTTTCAGTCATTGTGCCTTTGTGGCTTCCTCCTGTTTATTTCTTTTTTTCCCACCTCCATCTATGTCATTTGTGCCACTGCTGAATCGTCATGCTGCTGCTGATGTAGACCTCCTCACTGTGTGATAAGTGCCACTCTGTGGACCTAATACTAGTATTTCCGCGCTCCTGGGAATGGTCATTGTTGCCACTGCTGAAAAACCTCATACTGCTCCGCTGTGACCGTCCAAACTGTGTGAATAGCCACTCCTATTGGCCTAATACGTTTTGCACACCTCCAAATGACATTGTGCCCACAGCCTGATCTCATACTGCTGCCACCGTGTACCTCCCACACTGTGTGATTATGCACTCTATGGCCAAATACTGTTTTTTGCCACCTCAGAATGGTCATTTGTGCCACTGGCGCTGATCTCTACTGCTGCCGCCGTGACCTCCACACAGTGGTTGATTGTGCCACTCTGTGGCCTAATACTGTTTTAACCACCTCCAAATGTCATTGTGCCACTGCCTGATCTCATACAGCTGCCGCCGTGACCCCAAACTGTTTGATTGTAGCCACTCTTGTGGCCTAATACTGTTTTGCCGGCTCAAGAATTGTCATTGTGCCCACTAGCCTGACAACATATATATGCGCTGCAGGCTGTTACCTATCCACAACTGTTTGAGTTGTGCCACTCTGTGCCTAATACTATTTTGCCGCCTCCAGAATGTCATTGTGTCCACTGCCTGATCTCATGCTGCAGCTGTCGTGACCTCCACACTGTATCATTGTGCCAGCTCTGTTGCCTAATACTGTGTGCCGCCTCCAGAATGTCTTTGTGCCACTTTGCGCGTGATCTCATGTCTGCTGCTGTCCTGACCTCCACACTGTATCATTTGGCCACTCTGTGGCCTAATACTGGTTTTTGCCGCCTCCAGAATGACATTTGTGCCCCTGCCTGACCTCATACTGCTGCCGCCGTGACTCGTCCGTGCTCGAGTCATTGTGCCACACCCTGTGCTTCCTCGTGATTGTGCCACCTCCAGAATTCATTGTGCCACTGCCTGAGCCTCAGCTGCTGTGGCTGCCGCTGACACCTCCACAATCTTCACTAATGTTGCCCACCTGAGCTCTCAGCTTGTTTTTTTGGTTTTTTCCCAGCCTTTCGCTGGGCATGACTTTTTATCAGGCGTACAGTTCCACGCTATGAGTTTTTTGGTCAGTTTTTTGCCCTCTTAAGTGCCCAGGGAATTTTATAGTGAACGATTTCTAAGAGCTGCGGCAGGTCATCTCTGGCGGTGGTCATACTAAAAACACAACATTGTATGAAACCAAACCAAGCGCTCCCGTCTGATATTCTAAGCATGGCCACAACGTTCTACAGCACCCAGCAGTGGTTCAGTGGCGAGCCTGGAAATAGGCTGCTTTTTAACGCGATTTCGTTCCACGAAGTAATTCGGGACCGAATTTATTGTTAGTCGGAAAATTCGGCGAAGGTTGACGTCGAATCGGAATTTTTAGAAAATTCGCCCATCTCTACAATTATTCATGAGCGTTTCTCATACCTGAATATGCTGAAGCATTAGGTGGATGCAATGATTACTATGACGGATGAGAGAATTGATCATATCTTAAACCATAGCTCCATGTTATTATGATATAATTAGACACCTTTGGTTGGCGCTGTTAATATATAGTATATATATATATACATATATATATAAATATCATTGATATAAAAAAATGTGCGCTCCGTATAATAACCTTCCCATACATCCCTGGAAACTCGGGTGGTACCGCGAGGTTAGCTAGTGTGGCTGTACTCCAATGCTATGAGATGAGTAGCCATTGGTTATTTAGCTTGGGTTTGCATCATGGGTATGGTGGAGGTTGGTGGTTAGCGGAGTTTAGGAGTGTTTTATTAATTTAGCAAGCTGTCACAATGCCAGTGAGCTAGAAGGCGCTGATGTTATTAAAATTATTCATGCGCATGCGCAAGATTCCTCTCCCGTCGATCTGTATCAAACATGAGTGTAACCCCGCGATATTAGCTCCCGTGACATCGCAGTAACAGGTAAGAGAACGCCTAGTTTCATTAATTTCGGTAAATACACAAGTTTTAATGAATATAGGTATTTACATTGTAATAATGTATGTATGCACTTGAGTCTATTACTATGTAACACTGATTAAAGGAATATTCTTTAGTTTATTGCCACATAGTGTAATTCACTTGTGTTGATTAATTCAACTAGTAATTAAATACTTTGTGGAACACTAAACTTTGCTTGAGAAAGGCTCAGTAGAGAGTTGAAACTTATGCTTTGCACATTTTGGGTGGAAATAAACCGCTTTAAAGTTGAAGTGCTGTCTGGAGCTATTTTTAGGAGACTAATATTGACCCGTGTGACCCGGTGGGTTTTGTGGACTTGCACTCACCTTTTAAGGTTTTTTCCGGTGCTGCTGTATTCATTTTTATCTATTAGTTATATCCATATCCTGTTTTCTTGTAATACAATGGAAGTGATACACTTCGAGTGTATGCCCCAATTCGATGTCACTCTATAGCCATGCGTCCTTCGGCATGCTTATTTTTGCCATTGGCCCACTGTGTAAGGAAATCGAAGTCCTATATATATATAAATAATATATAAAATATATAAATAGTATAAAAAAAAAACATACATTGATGATAACTTAAACTGATGGGGGTTTCAAAAGAACATTAATTCTGCCTATGGCTTATGTGTTTGGTAAAATTAAAGAAGTCTGCTTCTATATATTTTCTATGTGCTCGACAGAATAGACATTTTGCCCCTCACTCACCTCAAGTACATACAATGAATACAGCATCATTGCTATGTACAATATCATGGCATGTATCCTTTTTTCTCATGATGATACCTTATAACATAACTAATATAACATGAAGTACATAGGGTATAAAGAATTTAAATAATAAAAGAAAAAAGAAAAAAAATATCTCTCTCCTCCCTCACCTCGTACCCCGGCACTGTGCTTCCTCACTCGTCTGCCAGTCAGTTTTTTCTTCCAGTCTTGGATCCAAATGGGACATCACATCTGCAGTACTATCAGCTGACTGGAAGCGTGTCAGGTGCCATTCCGACATTACCCTCCAGAAGAGCTTACTTCAAAACACTGTTTTCAAGCCAATCAAGACCAGATGAAAGCACATGGACAGGTGGATAGGGGAATAAGCGACATTATCGACATAAGTTGAAAATCGGGAGGCCCCCCTCCCGTTTTTAGGCTTATCTGAAATTTCGATCAGGCTATAGATTAAGGTAAAAATAAGAAATGGGCGAACGATTCTAACGAAGTGGACTTCCATCTTTTAAAAGTTTCATAAAACATCGGTTTCTGAGACGAAGTCGAAATATGAGGGGTAATTCGCGAGAACGAAGCGTGTTTTTAATTGAAAAAATGGCCGCAAGAAATGGCGTTACATTGGGGGGAAAGAACTCTGGGAAGGAAGAAAGGAACATTCAAGACATTGTAGAGACAAGCCCTCAGAGACCGGCGATCTTGACTTACCGACTAATAAGTCCTTACGCGGTTGGCAGCCACACCCTCTCTTGTCCCTCGCAGCTGCGCAGCCGAGATCTCACACAAAAGAAATTTTTTTTAACAGCGATTTTTTGGGGGGTTTTAAAGCTTTTATCAAGGGCTGCTTTTATTCCGTTATAATTTTGATTCAGTTTTGGGAAATTTTTAATTCAAGTTTAGTGTGGGTCCCCAAAAGCTAATATAATTTTAATGCCATCTGGTCAGTTCTGGGAGCACAAAGAATACCAAGGGTTTTTTAAGCCTTTTTTGCTTTTGTATTTTATAAAAAAATGGGATTTTTTTTTAAGCCCTACCAGTTAATTTTTTTGCTGCTGATTTCTTTAGCGCAAATTTTTTTCCAAAAGGTTAAATTTAAACGTGTTTGTGCTATTGTATCAGAAAATAAAAAACGGTGTTTTTAAAAGCCAAAAAACAGGAAATTTTTTTTGGGGATTTTCTT
The DNA here is from genome assembly GCA_025379985.1 of Phyllomedusa bahiana. Taxonomy (NCBI): domain Eukaryota; kingdom Metazoa; phylum Chordata; class Amphibia; order Anura; family Hylidae; genus Phyllomedusa; species Phyllomedusa bahiana. The sequence goes on from JAODAL010005249.1 coordinate 9,275, forward strand.
AGCATAATTTATATCCAAGGTTAATTAAAGTGTTTTCTGCTTTTGTATCATAAAATACACGACTTTTTTAACACACCACATACCATTTTAAATTTTTGCTGCTGATTTTTTTTTTTAGTGCAATTTAAATCCAAGGGGTTTAATTAAGCGTGTTTTTTGGGATTGATCAGTAAAGGAAAAGTGTTTTAAATGCCCCAACCCTAAATTTTTTTTTTGCGATTTCTGTAGCATAAATTTACACCGAAGGGTAAATTTTGAGTTTTCTGCTTTTGTATCAGTAAAAAACACGGTTTTTAACACACCACATACCATTAAATTTTTGCCTGTTTTTTTTAGCGCAATTTTAAATCCAAAAGGTTTAAATTTAACGTTTGTGCTATTGTAACAGTAAAAAAACGGGGGTTTTTAAATGCCAAACATGTGGAAATTTTTCCTGTGATTTCTTTTAAAAAATTTTTTATCCAAGGTTTAATTAAGAGTGTTTTTTGCTTTTTTAGTCAGAAAATACACACGTTTTAAACACACCACATACCATTTTAAAATTTTTTCGCGATTTTCTTTAGCGCAATTTTTTAAACCCAAGGGTTAATTAACCCGGTTTTGCCCATTGTATCAGTAAAGGAAACGGTGTTTTAATATGCCCCATCCAGTAAATTTTTTTCTGCTGATTTTTTGTACATAATTTTATATCCGAAGGGTAATTAAGCGGTTTTGCTTTTGTATTCAGTAAAAATACACGGGTATTAACACACCACATACCAGTTAACTTTTTTCGCTGATTTCTTTTGCGCAATTTTTTAACCAAAGGGTTAAATTTAAACGTGTTTGTGCTATTTGATCAGTAAAATTTAAAAGGGTTTTTTAAAAACCCAAACATGTGGAAAATTTTTCCTGGTGATTTCTGACAAATTATACCGAAGATTAATTAACGTGTTTCCTTTTTTTGTCAGTAAAAACACGACGTTTTTAACACCCACATACCCCTAAATTTTTTGCTGCGATTTTTTTGTAGCTAAAATTTATATCCAAGGGGGAAATTAAACGTGTTTTCTGCTTTTGTATTCTAAAATCACGGGGTTTTAAACACCAAACATTTTTCTTTTTGCTGCTATTTCTTTTGCCAATTTATACCCCAAGGTTTTAATTTAAACTGTTTTTTGCATTGTAGTCAAAAAAAAACGGGTGTTTTTAAACCCAAACTGTGGAAATTTTTCCTGGTGTTTCTGTAGCATAAATTTATATCCAAGATTAATTAAGCTTTTTTGCTTTTTTAGTCAGTAAAAACACAACTTTTTAAAAACACCCTACCATTTAATTTTTGCTGCTGATTTCTTTAAAATTTCAAATTTATATCCAAAGGTTTTAAATTTAACGTGTTTGTCTTTGAGTCAGTAAAAAAAAGGTGTTTTTTAAATATCCACATACCAGTTAACTTTTCTGCATTTTCTGTAGCATAATTTATATCCAAAGGGTTTTTTAAGGGGTTTCTGCTTTTGTACAGTAAAAAACAATGGGGTTTTAATACCCCATACCATTAATTTTTTGCTGCCATTTCTGTAGCGCAAAATTTTATCCAAAGGGGTTTAATTAAGCGGGTTTTTGTATTGTAGTCAGTAAATAAAATGTTTTTAAACGCCAAAACATGACGAAATTTTTCCTTTTATTTCTGTAGCATAATTTATATCGAAGGTTAATTAAGCTGTTTTTTTGCTTTTGTAGTCAAAAAATACACGGCGTTTTTAACACCCCCATACCATTAATTTTTTAAGCTGATTTTCTGTACTAATTTAATCTGAGGGGTTTAAATTTAACGGTTTGTGCTTTCTTTTTCAGTAAAATACACGGCTTTTAAAAATGCCCCATACCCCTTAAATTTTTTTCCCGGTGATTTCTGTAGGGAAAACCAAGGTTACTTAAACCGTTTATGGGGGTTTATTTGGATCAAATACAGGATTGAAAATTTAAAAATACAAAATATCTTTAAAACAAGCTTTAAATTTAGAAAAAACAGTATCGACAGAGAGGTGCAGGCTCTTCACATGAGAGTGGGGAAGGGCCCAAAAATTCCGGGGCAGGCACAGGGGCACACAGTAAGGGGGGCGCACAGCGGGGTCCCGATGAGGCCAGAACGCCCCGGGGTCATCTAGCGGGTGTGTGTTGACCAACAACCCCGGGGGGTTGATTTGGTTGACTGTCATCCACTTCCTCCCGAAAATCTACAACCCCAGCCAAGATTTTGACACAACCCTTAGTTGGCGTGGCCCAGGAACAGCTCAGCGGCTCTCGTCTGTCCTCAACCCGCCTCTGTCCCGTCCGATTGGCTCAGCGTCACTATACAACGAGGATGAACAATTTGAGGATAGTCCGCAGTTACTTGTCATCAAAAAAAAGGGGGCCCATATCCCCCGCTTCTTGCAGTAGCGGCAAATAATGTGGGGATGGCTGGGGGGTCATTTTTGAGGAGTCCCGCCTCTGCAACCAAGACCTTGAGGGGGGACAACAAAAAAGATCATCGAAGGGTGATTAGCGGACCGCCTTGGCCGGTGAAGCAAGGGGTTTATCACGTAAAAGAGGGGTCAGCTTTTGCATCAGCAGGGTGCAAAGCCAGCAAAATGGGTAGGTAGCCGATCAGCAGGTAGCAGCAGCGAGGTGGTGAGCCCAAAAGGCCACGGGAAAAAAAAACGCTTCGCAGTCCAATACAGTAGCGTTCACAGTGGGCTCAGCGAAGCACGGCAGTAGTAGTCTCTCAGTGTGGAGCGTTGGCGGTAAAATCACTACTCACGCGTGGTTGCAGTACTGTGGCAGGAGCCGGAATATGGTATAAGTAAAACTGTGGGAGAAAGTGAAGCGTTTGCAGGGGGCTAATGTTGGCACCCACGGCCTGCGTCCAACACATGCGCGTCACCATCCGGTGGCCTGGGAGAAACGTGGCTCAGATGTGGTGGTCCGTCCTGCTGCCACTGCAACAGCAGCAGCGCCCAGTGGCACGCATCCCATTTCAGCCAGTCAAGGCTCCACCACCTCTGCAGAAGCGATTTCTCTTTACCATCATCTCCCGGTCCAGATGCTCCTGATCCTCGCAAATCAAGGCGCCAGCAGTCGTTCAACGAGGCGATTGCAAAGAGTCAACAGTATGCTCCAACTCCTAAGTTGCAGAGCTGACCGTGCTGCAGTCCAAGTTGTTTGTACTCGCAGTCCCTCCCTTTCCAAAGGTGGACTCCTGTCAACATTCAGAGAACCAATTGCTTTGCGAACCGAGGTGGAGAGTCCAAGCCGTAATTTCTTTTCCCAAAAGCAGTACTAACCAGCCCTATCACAAATATGTAGAACAGAAGGTGGTCCAAGTCCATGAGCTTATCAGTTGTTCCAAGGTGCAATGGCAGCGCGGACGTGTAGAGCTGTAACTATGAGTTAGTGCCATTACATGGTCCATTACGGCACTGGGTGAATGGTTCTTCCTGGCCCAGCCACCACCACAACATGTGACCAGGAGACGCCGCTTATCTCCTCCACGTTGTCAAACAGCTGCTCCTGCACCAATGTCCGCCTCCACCTCCCACCATTACCACTATCTCAGCCTCCACAAGTGCTGCTCCATCATACCACAAAGGTGTAGGCACATCGGTGTCCACGCAGTCTACAACCTGGCTTGCCTCGTAAACAAAGTCACAAAGGGGAGGAATGCTCCGCGTCATGCATCAAGAAATCGTGTGTGGATTTCTCCGTGCCCAACTGCAAATGGAACCATGGTGACGGACGATGAAGTGTAGACATGGTGTCCGCCTGCACCATAGGACGGGATGTCCATGCGCCCTGCATGGCGATGTGTTCAATCTTGGTTGTGAAAAGGTTCCTGAAGTTCACCGATCCTTCAAACATTCTGAAAATGGAATGAGACTGTGCAGAAGCACTTTATCATTTCGTACAAGCAGGAACACCCTCCTCGCTTTGCAGCGGCAGAATGGCCTCCCGCCAACACACGCTTGATATCCAATGCTTCCACCCGTTTTGAAATCCAGCCTACACATGTTTAAGACCGACGTATGAACAGAGAAAGGCCATTAATGATTTTTTGATATCCAGGCGGACAGGAGTACTCCCCCTTTGTAACTTTGATAGTCAGCCCAGTGGCAGCTCATGCCGTGACCACCTGTCGTTTGCTGAGGCCATTTGAGGAGCCACTTAAATTTACAGTCCGCCAGGACAACGGAATGAATACGTCCTACCACTGCTTCATGTCCTGGAACAGATGCTGAAAAATCTGTCCTGGGCAGGGTACTGGAGACGTGTCGACAACATCTCGGCGGCCACATGAGTCCAGTGGGGACTAAACTGGAGAGGAGGAGGACATTGGAGCACAAGGTATTGTTTGGTGAAATGAGTGTTTTTCTACCCAGGTGACAGGAGCGGAGGAGACAGGAGAAGCGGAGAGGTAGATGGAGATGAGGAAAGACGAAGCAGATGACCCGCAAGCACCATGGCCATATACAGTGGAGATGGAGGCAGGGAGTCCCTCAGAGTCACTTAGTGCAGAAGGCCCGCAGCATGCCGGATTTGCCTGGCTAGTGACAGCCGAATAGTCAGGCATCACGGCAGAGGGATGACTTCTGGCTCTCCACCCTATTGATCCTCGCTACCGGTCAAAATGTGAGCCTTTTTCCCAGCTATTGAGAGGGAGACAAACCAAATACATAGGGAAATCCTCCGTAAAGTCAGTTGGCCAGCTGCCTGATGTGCAGCATGTCCCCTCCTCTGAACAGGTCTGACCGGGGGGTCCCAGCGCTCACGTACCACTGCTGCGGCTGCTGTTGGGAAGAGTGGAGGGTAGAGCATATACCAAGCTTCCAACAGCAGCAATCTCAATCAGGAGTCGCTGATGAGCAGCCTCCTTCACCCGCCTAGTGAGAGGCACTCGCCAGCCAGCAGCAGGACCTGGAGCAGACCTGAACCCAACAGGTGTGGCCTACTTGGACAGGACCGGCAACCCCATAGAAGATCCGCTGAATACTTGGCAGCCAAACGGGAATGTTGGTGTTCGCAACTTGCCGAGTTTTGCAGTGGAGAAGCTGTCCTGGCCCGGCCCAGTAGTGTGTCATCAGAGCGAGTGTCCATGCAGTGGTGGCCATTGTTACACCAAGGAGATCCTGCTTTGTCCACTGGAAATGTGAACAACTGACCTTTGTCATGATGAAATCAGTCATGGATCGCCATGATTTCCAAACACACCAATGCCTTAGGCTTCAGATTACATCAAATATGACGCCTCACTCAGAAACTTTGAGAAATAACGCTGGATATCAAACTATCTGCCTCAGCCACTATTTCTGATGCGCCACCCGCCTGATGCCACATAACTGCTGCAGTTTCCTCCATCTGCCTACCACCATCTTTACCAGGACTGTATTGCCACTCTCCTCCACACATGTGTCTTGGTGCACTCGACCTCATGCTGCTGCTGTTGCTGGTGCCGTGACCTCCACACTGTGTCATTGTGCCACTCTCTGACCTCATGCTGCTGCAGCTGTTGTTGATGCTACAGTCCCTTCCACACCCTGTCATTGTGCCACTGTCTGACCTCATGTTGCTGCTGTGGATGCTGCCGGGACCTCAACACTCTGTCAATGTGCCACTCTGTGGCTTACTCCTGTTTTTTTCACCTCCAGAATGTCATTTGTGCCCACTGTCTGACCTCATGCTGCAGCTGCTGCTGCTGTGACTGCCATACTCTGTCATTGTGCCACTCTGTGGCCTACTCCTGTTTGTGCCACCTCCACACTCTGTCATTGTGCAACTCTCTGACCTCATGCTGCTGCTGTGGCTACTGCCGTGACCTCCACACTCTGACATTGTGCCACTCTCTGACCTCATGCTGCTTCAGCTGTTAATGCCGTCATCTCGACACTGTGTCATTGTGCCACTGTCTGACCTCATGCTGCTGCTGTGGCTGGTGCCGTGACCTCCACACTCTGTCATTGTGCCACTCCGTAGCCTATGACTGTTTTTTGCACCATCCAGAAATGTCAATGGGCCAGTGTCTGACCCCATGCTGCTGCTGTGGCTGCTGCCGTGACCTCCACACTCTGTCATTATGCCACTCTCTGACCTCATGCTGCTGCTCCTGTTGATGCCGTCACCTTCACACTGTGTCATTGTGCCACTCTCTGACCTCATGCTGTTGCTGTGGCTGCTGCCGTAATCTCCAAACTCTGTCATTGTGCCACTGTCTGACCTCATGCTGCTGCTGTTGCTGCTGCCGTGACCTCCACACTCTGTCATTGTGCCACTCTGAGGCCTACTCCTGTTTGTGCCACCTCCACATTCTGTCATTTTGCCACTCTCTGACCTCATGTTGCTGCTGCTGTTGATGCCGTCACCTCCACACTGTGTTATTGTGCCACTCTCTGACCTCATGCTGCTGCTGTGACCTCCACACTCTGTCATTGTGCCACTCTCTGACCTCATGCTGCTGTGGCTGCTGCCATAACCTCCACACTCTGTCATTGTGCCACTCTGTGGCCTACTCCTGTTAGTGCCACCTCCACACTCTGTCATTGTGCCACTCTTTGGCCTACTCCTGTTGGTGCCACCTCCAGAATGTCATTGTGCCACTGTCTGACCTCATGCTGCTGCTGATGATGACGTCATCTCCACACTGTGTCATTGTGCCACGTTGTGGGCTCCTGATGTTCCTGCCACCTCCAGAATTTGTCATTGTGCCACTCTGTGGCCTAGTCATGCTGCTGCCAAGTGACCGCTGTCTCACTGGAACACCCTGTGGTTTCTTAATGCTGTTTCCACCCTCACCACTCTGACGTTGCCACTATGTTTATATCATGTAATTGTCATTGTGCCACTGTCCCCCAAGCACCCCCGAGCACCGTGGCAGTATACAGTGGAGATGGAGGCAGGGAGTCCCCCAGAATCACTTGTGCACATGGCCCGCAGCATGCTGGACTTTTGCCTGGCTAGAATAGTGATGACATCCGACTAAGTCACCATCCGGCAGAGGGAGTGACTTCTGCTCATAGCCACCCTCCTTTGGAACCTCGACTAACCGGATCCAAATAGAGGGAGCCTATTAATCCACTGCTGAGAGGGAGAGCACAAACTGCATAGAGAATCCCCTCCATAGTCAGTCACTTTGCTAACTTTCCAAAACCATTGTTTTGAGCCAAAGGAAATTTCTACCTCCATCAGCTTTCATCCATTAAAGTACCTTAAAAAAAGAACTTCCAACGCTGTTTAATTAGAAGATGGGCGAAATTTGCGAGACATTCTAACAAGGTGGAGCAATTCGCTCTTAGAATTTCAGGAAAACTTACGCGTTATCGGAACGAGTCGAACTTGGGTACTTCGGGAGAACGAAGTGTGCTCTTGAGTGATTGAATAAAAGTTGGCTGCGAGCACATGGCGCTACATGGGGCTAACGCACTCTGGGAGAAGAAGGGCATAGCCTGCATGACGATGGTCAAAGATGAAGCCAATCAGAGACCGGCGGGATCTGTGAACGTCACCAACCCAAACCCACATATATAAGTCCGAGAGAAGCGCGCCGAGCTAGTGAGCGTCACACTCCTCTCACTGTAATCTGATAGAAGGATGCTGCTGCGGGTGATAGCGCATCTGAAGAACTGATTTTTATATACAGCAGTTTCTGTGGGTGTCTCTCATCTTGTCTCAGAGACTGTTCTCTGAATGTTCTATTTCTGAATTTTGTGGGTATTTCTGGTCTGAAACTCCAGTGTGCTCCACTCAGCTGCATATACATTTCAATACTCAATGGGATCTAAGCCATTTCTGTTGTATTCATTTAAAAAGAAACAGCTTTTTTACAGAATACATAATACACTTCATATTTTGGCTGCTGAATACAATTGCGCAATTTACATCAGGGTTAATAAGCGTTGTTATTGCTGGTGTGCTGACAAAAATAAACCGTTCTTTTTCAACGCCAAATATTAAAATATGATTTTTCTTCTGAGATAGCGCCTAAATTCTCACAGCAATTCGGCTACATTAACAACTGTATATCTCTTGTTGTGTGGCGTAGAAAACACGCAATTGAGCGTACACTGCTACATAGTTTGTGCGGCGTCAATTTCTTTTGCGTAATTACATAAGTTAATATAAAGCGTTGTTTTGCTGGTGTGCTGACAAAATATAACCGCGTTTTCAACGCCAATATATAAATATTTTTTTGGTAGCCTAATTCGACAAGAAAGGCTAATTACAACTGTAATCTCTTGTTATGTGCGTATAAAACACGCAATTGTAACACGCTACTAGTTGTGCCGGCTCAAATTCTTTGGCGCAATATTACATCCAGAGGTTAATTAAGCGATTGTTTTTGCTGGGTGTGGCTGACAAAAATAAACCGTCATTCTTTCAACGCAAATATATAATAAGTTTTTACACTGAGGTATACCTACATTCACAAGTCAAAGCTAATACAACTTTTATCTCTTGTAGTGTGAGCCGTAGAAAACACCAATTGCGTAACACGCTTACTATGTTGATGTGAGCTTCTCAATTACTTTGACGGCAATTTACACCAGCGGTGGTCTTAAATTCACAGCGGTTGTTTGTGCGGTGTGCTGACAAAATAAACCTTTCTTTTTCCAACGCAAATATATGAGTTATGTGTATATATATATTATTTTGGTAGACCTAATTCACAGCAAAGGCTAATAATGCTTTTCTTTTGTTTTGTATTATGTGTTTGTTTTATTTTTTTTCGGTGGTGGGGTGGGTCGGCGTGATGGGTTTGAGCGTGTGATCGGTCTTCGGTTTGTGTAGGGACGAATAGAGGAGAAAAGACAACGAGGTCAAATTGTGGAGCGCAGCGGGCTGGGGGGGAGGGGGCGTGGGGAGGGTTTGTGGCGGCTCACATAGAGATGCTTTGGCGCATTGGTACATATCCTAGGGTGATGGTGTAAGGCGGCGGTTGTTTTGGGTGGGTTTTGGGTCGGTGGGGGTGGTGGGGGGGGTGTTGGTGCTGTATAGAGTACTATACGGCGGGCAGTTTTGTGCGTATGACGGTGGGGGGGGGAAGGAAGTTTAGTGGAGTGTGATTAGGGTGGGGGGTGGTTTTTGTGGTGGTAAAATTTGGGGGGGGGGGATCACCAGGAGAAGGGGCGGTGAGGAGTGATGAGGTAGAGTGGTTATTATGGTGAGGGGCGGGGTGTGTGTTGGGTGGTGGGGTGGGGCGTTGTGAGGGGGAGGGAGCGGAGAGAAGTGTGTGTGGGAGGAGTGAAGTAGTGGGGAGGATATTGGAGGGGGAATTTGTATGAAGGGTTGTTTAGTGTGTGGATGGGATGTATTTTTTTTTAATAGGGTTAATTAGAGAGATATGATATATATTTTTTTTTGGTAAATAATTCAAAGCAAGGCTAATTACAACTGTAATCTCTTGTTGTGTGGCATAGAAAACACCGCAATTGTAACACGCCTACTAGTTTGTCGGCTCAATTCTTTGGCTCAAATTACATCCAGGGGTAATTAAGCGTAGTTTTGCTGGTGTTCTGACAACAATAACCGCTTTTTCAACGCCAAAATATATAAATATTTTTTTTGTTATGCCCTAATTCACAAGCAAGGAGCTAATTACAACTGTATCTCTTGTTGTGGTGGCGATAAAACACCGCAATTGTAACATCGCTAACTAGTATGAGCGGCACAAATATCTTTGGCGCAATTTTACATCCAGGGTTAATAAAGCGTTGTTTTGCTGGTGTGCGACAAAAATAAACCGTCTTTTTTCAACGCCAAATAAATATATATTTTTTTATGTAGCCTAATTCCACAAGCAAAGGCTAATAAAATGTATCTCTGTTGTGTGGCGTAGAAAACACGCAATTGTAACACGCTACTATTTTGTTCTTCTCAATCCATATGCGCTATTTACATCCAGGGTGTTAATTAAGCGATGATTTGCGGTTGATTCAGACAAAAATAAACCGTCATTTTTCCAACGCCAAATAATTATATTTTTTTTATTTGGGTAGCCTAATTCACAAGCAAGGCCTAATTACAACTGAATCTCTTGTTGTGTGGCGTAGAAAACACGCAATTGTTAACACGCAACAAAGCTACTAGTTTTGTGGCGGCTCAATTCTTTGGCTGCAATTTACATCCAGGGGTTAATTAAGCGTTTTTTGCTGTGTGGCTGACAAAAAAAACCGTCTTTTTCCAACGCCAAATATATATATTTTTTTTTGTGGCCTAATTCACAAGCAAAGGCAAATTACAACTGATCTCTTGTTGTTGTGGCTAGAAAACACGCAATTGTAACACGCTACAAAGCAACTATTTGTGGTGCCCTCAATTCTATTGCGCAATTACATCCAGTGTATAATTAATCGTGTGTTTTGCTGCTGTCTGACAAAAATAAACCGTCTTTTCAACACGAAATATATACATTTTTACGTTGTAGCATAATGTCACAAGCGAAGTTTAAATTTAGCCTTTTTTGTGCTTTTACATTTAGTAAAACCACACAGTCTTGTAACGACACATACAATGTAAATTTTTCCTGGCCATTCTGTGGAGCGCAATATAAATCCAAGGGTATACCCAAAGCATGTTTACTGGGTTCATTTGAGGAGTCAAAAACAGGGAGTATATTTATCATATACAGATAGCTCATCAAACATGTCTTGTACATTTAGAACAAACAGTATGTCAGACAGAGAGGTGGCATGCTCTGCAACTGAGCGAGTGCATGTCACAAACCATTTACTGGAAACGGGCCCCCTAGGTCGCAGCACAGCAAGGGGACGTCGCAGCAGGGGTCAACTCGGGTGATGCCACAACTGCCAGCTGTATCTAGCGGCCGTGAGTTGTGTTTCACCACCCAAGGGTTCTTGATTGTTGACTAGTCACCTCTTCCCTCCCCAGATGACAACAGAACACCCCAGCCAAGAGTCGGTTGAACCTCAGACACAACACTTAGTTGGCATGGCCCGGGAAGCGGGATCAGCGCCCTCACCAGTCCCAGCCCCGCCACTTGTCCATCCAGTTCCCTCAGCCAGGTATCTACTATGAGGTCTGGGCTCAGCGCCACTATAAAGCGAGGATTAACAAATTGAGGAGGCAGTCAGCAGCTAACGTGGCGAGCGAAGAAATGGGGCCAAAATCCCCAGCTTCTTGCAGTAGGGCGGCAAAGTCTAGATGTGGAGAGTGGCATGGGAGGTCATGTGGTGAAGGTCAGCCACGGCTTACCAAGCACCGGTGATGATGACAGTAGTGACGATTAAAACCAAAAGTAGATGATTATGTAGCCGACCGCAACTTAGGGAGCCGGGTGAATCAAGGGGGGGCCCCCCCCTTCATCAACGACAGAGAATAGGGCGTCCGCCTTGCGCGTCAGGCATCGGCCGCAGCCAGCAAGTGGGTTGTGTGGCCGTGAGTCAGCAGTGTAGCAGCAGTGTGAGGTCGGGAGCCAAGCGCCACGGGGTAAGAAAAACCCGCTTCCAGGTCCCAAGTACAGTAGCGGCCCACAGGGGCTCAGCGATCAGCGGCGGCAGTAGTCACTTCAGTGCGGTAGCGTTGGCGGTAAAATCCGCTACTCGGCCGGTGTGGCAGTTACTTTAGCTAAGACACCAGGAGGAGCCGAATATGGGTATATTGTAGAATCTGGAGGGCAGAAAGTGAAGCGTGGCCACGGGAGCTAACGTTGGCACAACGTGCCCTGCATCAACACAAGCAGCTCCACCATCCGGTGGCCCTGGGAAAACTTGGCTCAGAAAGTGTGGTCCCCTGGCAGCAAGCACGGCCAGTGTCACGCAAGCCATTTTCAGCCAGTCAAGGCTCCCACCACCTCCTGCAAGAAGGCAGGCTGTTACTCTTTGACATCCTCACTCCGGTCCAGTATGCTCCTGCAGCCTCGCTACTCAATGGCGCCAGCAGTCGTTCAGAGAGGCCGATTGGTAAAGGAGACAACAGTATGCGTCCAACCATCTAAGGTCAGCACTGACCGTGCTCCTGTCCACGTTGTTGGTACTGCAGTCACACCCTTTCCAAATTGCGGACTCTGCACCATCAGAGAACTAATGGCTTGTGCCGAGCCGAGAATGGGAGAGTCCAAGCCGTAATTCTTTTCCAAAAAGCAGTACCAGTCACTTCATAAATATGTAGAACATGAAAGTGGAGGTCAGTCCACTTGAGCTTATCGGTTTTTGTTCCAAGGAACACGGCAGCGCGGCCGTCAGGAGCGGTAACAACGGTCAGGGCCCGTACACGACCATTCCGGCCCACTGGGTGAATGTGCTTCCTGCCCAGGCACACCAACAACTTGGACAGGAGACGCCGCTTTCTCCTCCACGTTGTCAAACTGCTGCACCTGCGCCCATGTCCGCCTCCCTCCTGCCTCCACCACCACCACCATCTCAGCCTCCACAAGTACTGCTCTCATCATACCACATGTGTAGGGCACAGCGTGTCACGCAGTACTACACCTAGCTTGCCTCGGCGAACGAATCACACATGGACGAACTGCTCCGCGTCAAGCGCAAGAATATCGATGGTGTGCTTTTCATCCGCGCACAACTGCAAATCGTAACCATGTGACGGGACAATGGGAAGGAACATGGTGTCCGCGCAGCAAACCGATGAGAGGGAAAATGGTCCATGTCGCCTTTGGGTGGGGTTGGTTTTTTTTTTTATCTGCATGCGCACCGTGTTCAAACTGGTTGTAAAAAGGTTTTCCTGAAGTCATCCACCGATCTTCATAACATTCTTAAATGGCCAGGAAACTAGTGCATGCACCTTTATCCATTCGAACAAAGCCAGAACACCCTCCTCGAGATGCAGCGGCAGAAACGGCCATCCCCCAACCACGCTCTGATAGTGCGATGTTCCACCCGCTGGAATTCCAGCCTGTCACATGTTGACGCGACTGTATGAACAAGAAAAGGCCATTAACGATTTTTTGATGATCCAGGCAGACAGAAGTACTCCCCTGTGTAACTTTGCTGTCAGCCAGTTCAGCTCAATGCAGCCACCTGCCTTTATGTTGAGCCATTACGAGGAGGCCACGATAATTGTCAGTCGCCAGGACTAACGGATGAATACGTCATTCCACTGCTTCATGATCCTGGAACAGATGCTGAATAAATCTGTCTGGGGGCAGGGGGAGCTGGAGATGTGGCGACTAATCTCGGTGGCCACATGAGTCCGGTGGGACGAAATTGGAGGAGGAGGAGGAGGAGGACATTGGAAGCAGAGCATTGTCTGGTGAAATGAGTGTAATTTTTCTACCCAGGTGTACAAGAGAGAGGAGCAGGAGCAGCTGGAGGAGGTGGGATGGAGATGAGGAAGACGAGGCCAGATGACTCCCAAGCACCGGCGTATACAGTGGAAATGGAGGCAGGGAGTCCCCTCCTCGTAGATATCACTAGTGTCAGATTCCCGCAGCATGCTTATTTGCCTGCTATTGACAGCCGAATATCAGCATCCGGCAGATGGTATGACTTCGGCTCTCCACCCTATTGGACCCTCGCTACCGGGTCCCAAAATGGGAGCCTTTTTTCCCATCATTGAGAGGGAAACAAACTCAAATAACTATAGGGAAATCCTCCGTAATTCAGTTGGCCGCTGCCTATGTTGCGGCAACCGACCCTCCCTCTGACCAGTCTGACCGGGTGTTCCTCAGCGCACGACGACTACTGCCCCTGGGCCGCGGCTGCTGGGAAGGTGGGGGTAGGAGCCGTACCACGCTCCCATCCCAGCAGTAACCTAAGTCTGGAGTCACTAATGAGCACTTCCTTCAACCGCCTAGTGAGGAGGGCAGGAACCAGCAATCAGCAGCAGCAGGACATGAGGCATTCCCTGAACCAACAGGTTGTGGCCTACTTGGACAGCACTCTGCCACCCCAGTTAGTAGATCGCTGGACTACTGGGCAAGCCAAACTGGATGTGTGGCCGCCAACTTTGCCGAGTTTGCAGTGAGGAAGCAAGTCCTGCCCGGCCAGTAGTGTGGCATCAGAGCGGTTGTTCAGTGCGCGGGGCCATCTTTAACCCCAAGGGAGAACCCCGCTTGTCCACAGGGAAATGTTGAAGACAGACCTTTGTCAAGATGAATCAGGCGTGGATCGCCAGGATTTCACACCACCAATGCCTTAGGCGTCAGTCTGGGTCAAACTCCTGCCTCAGCTCACTATTTCTGATGCCGTCACCCCTGATGCCACACATCTGCTGAATAGTTTTCTCCATCGCCTACCACCGTCCCTTACAGGGACTGGTATTGCCACCCACTCAACACTCTGTCCATTGTGCCACTCTAATGTTTCTCATGCTGTCTGCTGCTGTTGCTGTGCCGTGACATCCACACTGGGTCAATGTTCCACTCTGTCGGCTGGTACTGTTTTGCCACCCTCCAGAATGTCATTGTGCCACTCTCTGTACCTCATTGCTGTATGCTCCCTGTCATCACCTCCACTCTCTGCATTGTGCCACTCCTGACCTCATGCTGCTTCCGCGTGAACCACCGCTCTCAGTCAATGTGCCGCTCTGTGGCCTAAAACTAATTGCCCACCTAGCAGAATGTTCCATTTGCCACACTCTGCCTCATGCTGCTGCTGTGACTCCTGGCGTGCCCTCCACACTGTGTCATTTGCCACTGTCTGACCTCATGCTTGCTAGCCCGTGGCTGCTGCCGTGCCCCCACACAGTTGGCCTACTCCGTTATTGCCACCTCCAGAAATTGTCATTGTGCACTGTCTGACCTCGATGCTGCTCCGTGGCTGCTGCGCGTGCCCTCCATCACTGTGTCATTTGGCCACTGTCTGACCTTATGCTGCGCTTGTTGCTCCTGCGTGCCCTCCACACTGTGACATTGTACCACTCTTTGGCCTACTCCTTATTTTGCCAGCTCCAGAATTTGTCCATTGTGCCACTGCCTGACCTCGATTACTGCTGCCGCTGTGACCTCCACTTGTTAGTGACTTGTGCCACTCTTTGCCCTAATACTGTTTTCCACCCTCCATAATGTCATAGTGCACTGTCTGACCTCATAATGCTGCTGCCGTGACCTCCACACGGATATCAATTGTGCCACTCTGTGGCCTAATACAGTTTTGCCGCCTCATAATATCATTGTGCCACTGACTGACCACATACTGCTGCCGCAGTGACCTCCACGTGTGTGATTGTGCCACTCCTGAGCCCTAATACTGTTTTTTCCACCTCCATAATGTCATTGTGCTCATCTGGACTGAACCTCATACTGGTCAGCCGCCGTGACCTCCACACTGTAACATTGTGCCACTCTGGCTGGCCTAATACTGTTTGCCGCCTCCGATAAGAGTCATTGTGCCACTGCCTGAACCTCATACTGCTGCCAGCGTGACCTCCACTGTGGTGATGTGCCACTCAGTGTCCCTAATACTGTTTTTCACCTACATAATGTCATTGAGCAACTGTCAGACCACATACTGCTGCCGGCCGTACCTCCACACTGTATCATTGTGCCACTCTGTGGCCTACATACTGTGTTTGCCGCCTCCATAATATCATTTGTGCCACTCCTGACCATCATACAGCTGCCGCACTGTGACCACCACAGCTGTTTGATTGAGACCACTCTGTGGCCTAATACTGTCTTGCCAACCACCATAAAGTCATTGTGCCACTGTCTGACCTCATACTGCTGCCGCCGTGACCTCCTCACTGTGTGATTGTGCAACTCTGTTGCTTAATACTGTCTTGCCGCCCTCATAATTCAGATTGTGCCACTGCCTTACCTCAACTGCTTGCCGCCGTGACCTCCACACTGGTGATTGTGCCACTCTGTGGGCTTAATACTGTTTTTCGCCACCATAATGTCATTGTTCCACTGCCTGACCTCATACTGCTGCCGGCCAGTGACCTTCCACACTGTGTGATTGTGCCACTCTGTGGCCTACATACTGTTTTGCCGCCTCCAGAATGTCATTGTAGTCCACTGCCTGACCTCATGCTGGCTGCTGCCATGACCTCCCACACTGTGAGATTGTGCCACTCTGTAGCCTAATACTGTTTTGCCGCCTCCAGAATGTCAATGAGCCACTGCCTGACATCATGCTGCAGTGGCCTGCCGCCGTCACCTCCACACTCTATCGACTAATGTTTCCACCTGGATCTCTCAGCTTGTTTTTTTTCCAGCTTTCCCCGTAGCAGACTTTATCATGCTACATTTCCCGCTGAGTTTTTTGGTCAGTTTTTTGTCCCTCTAAAGTGCCCAGGAATTTTATAGTGAGCGATTCTAAGAGTCGGCGGCAGTCATGTGCGATACATACTAAAACACAACATTGATGAAGACCAAACCAAAAGCTCCCTCTGCATATTAAGCATGGCACAATGTTCTGGTAAGCACCCGCAGGCTCTGGCAGCCTGGAAATAGCTTTTTTTTAACGAGTTTTCGTGTCCGAAGTAATTCTGGACCGAAACGAATTTGTCGGAAAAAACCCGTCGAAGTTACGAACGCTGGAGGGGGGGAAATTTTTTGAGAAATTTCGGGCCCCATATCTACTGTTTATATTGAAGTATAAACGTGGTAGTTTGATCCAGATTTCTGCTGACACCAATTTGTTCAAATGCAGCATATGGAATTGCTGGAGACCCTAACTACAGGAACTGTATTAGGTGCTTATTTTGGCATGTGGATCCATTAGTGATGAATTTTAGTACAAAACAAGAATGGCGAAGCAAAAGCCAAATTCTGCTAACCAGCTTTGGGCGAGCTTCTTCAGTAATGAAGAAATGTGAATCGAATGTCCAAACTAACAGACAGGAAAACCGCCTTCCTCCTCCTCTGAGCCTTGTCTGTCATATCTGTGTACCGTACCTCTTGCCTCCGTCCCTTGACCACGATCCTTGCTGGCAGTCCTCACCTTATGCTTGTCCCCGACTCCGAGTTTGCCTTACAATTTTGTACCTTGCTACACCTCGGCTGCCACCACAAGCAAGTCACATCAGGGGTAACGACCTGTTAGACTCCCAACGCAGCAAGTCCATTCCGCTTTGCGGCGGACTCTGGTGAAAACCGGGGCTTACTTAGATTCCGCTCCCTAGCGTGGCTATTGCCCTCGTCCCCTTACTGTGTTGCGATCTGTGCCGGCTCCAGTAACCTACTACTGTGTTCTTTGACGCTATCGTAGGATCTTAGCCCTCAGATTGTTTTTTTCCAGCTGGCGCTGTCATGAATTTATCAGGCTGCATTCCCGCTTTACTTTTTTGGTCAGTTTTGCCCCTGTAAGTGCCCAGAGAATTTTAGAGTGAAGCGATTCTAAGAGCGGCGACAGTCATGTGTGTGTCATACTAAAACACAGCATTGTATGAAGACCAAACCAAGCTCCCTCTGCATACTTAAGCATGGCACAATGTTCCACAGCACCCTACAGGCTCTCTGCAGCCAGGAAATAGCTGTTTTATAACGCGATTCGTCCCAAAGTAGTTCGGGACGAAACGGATTTTGTCGGAAAATTCGGCGAAGTCAGCAAATCAATTTTGAGAAATTAGCCCATCTCTAGTGACAATCTACAGATAATTTTTTAATATCATGCCTTTTTCAACATTTCCTGTCATTTTGGCGGCCAGCCAATCAGTTTCGAGGATAGAGGGGGGTGAGGAGGATGTACAACGTCACTACTTGGCGGTGTATGAATCTCATTGGCAGCAAAAATCACGTGACCTTGTTTTATCTATGCAACTGCTGTTCCTGTTCAGCTCATTCTCTGGCTATGTCACTTCACAGCAGGACATCTCGGCGTCTAAACCAATAGCTGTTCTAACAGCTCAGAGAGACAGTCTCTTCTAATACACAAAACCATCCACCTAGCTGTAGCTTTGAATATAGTTAGATTAGAGAATTTCACTTCTTATTTAGTTAGAGAAAGTCTTAAAGAAATCTAGTGGTGTGTCCAGCCGCAGGGGTGCGGGTGGGGGTCTTCAGGAGGAGAGGCTTTGGAAAGGAAGGGTGATATTGTGTAGCCTAGTATGTTCTGTGACCTTGAATTGAAAAAGCAATTTTTTTACCACTTTTTTGGCCAGCAGACCTCTGATAGGAGGTGAAATTGTCACTTTTGTTTTTCAAGTTCTATTGCACTTACTGCGTGTCAGTGTTCCCAAAACCGACATAACTTATCCCTATATTTTTTAAATAGTTCTATTGAAGTCTGTGCGTCTGTTTGGCACAAAGAGCTCACTTGTACGCAAATTGTGTTATACATATTTCTTCCACCAGACCGCATTTCACAGATATTCGATAGAAACAATTCTGTTTCTAATCCTAGTTGGCCGGTGGAAATTAGAGGGATTTAAGAATATCTGTGATCTGCCGTCTTTGCAGTACAGTTTCTACTCTTCTATAGCTTTTCAATTTTTATCTTTCTGAACATGGAGTGAACTACAGGTGGTAAGCAAGCAAACAGGGGTGTAATGGGTGACCTCTGGTAATCCTTATTTACCACCTCAGCGACGCCTGTAATGCAGGACACACATACGACACACAGAGACCGGCTTAAGATCATGGTGCACGACTATCTGCTTCTCAACACTGATGGTTTTTGATATGACCCAATTGACTTCTGGGTATCCAAAATAGATGAATGGCCCGAGCTCGCTCTCCACACCATAGAGGTGTTGTCCTGCCCAGCAGCCAGCGTCATATCTGAGCGGACCTTTAGCACAGCTGGAGGAGTCATTACAGACAAACACATCCGCCCAGGAAGTTGGTGGGAGGAGCCTGTCGGTGCTGCTGAGCTGTGTGAGGACCGTGTGAAGCTCGGTAGGGGAAACTCTGCCTTGTGAAGCCGTGTTGCCTGGGACCTTTTTTGGCTTGTGGACTTTAACATCTACCTTTGTAAGTACCCCTGTTTTTCATCTGCTTTCCCAGGGGGGGTGGCAGCCCCTGGGGGGGGCCCGGGGAGAGGCCCAGGCAAAGACTTGCTCTCTGGAGGAGTGTATAGTGCTTAGGTGCAAAGAGTTTAATACCACCTTTAACATCTGGTGAAGTTTTGTAACATCGAGTTTTTGGACTGTTCCTGGTTGCAAAAAAAAAAAAGTCACCCTATTTCCATCTAGGAGTGAGTGCCCCGTTGTCCACCTGCCTTCCTGTAGGGGTGGCAGCCCCCAGGAGGGCGCAGGAGCCAGCTGCAACATGGAGCAGCCTGCTGAGAACCCCGTCCCTCGGGCCGTGCCAGCGGGGGGCGTGGCCAAGACGCAACTGGCCGGATCGCCTAGCCCGCTGCCAAGGTCTCTGGACGAACCCCGCAGCAATGTGGGGGACGTACGGGCGGCCGCGGCAGCAGCTGTGAAAGCAGCAGGAGAGGCTAAAGTCGCCTATGCGGCAGAAGTTGAGGAGTGGGGGTTCAGGCGGGATGGAGAGGGGGCAGAAGCCCTAGCCTCCCGTTACCTCAAGTTCTCAGGCAGATACCAGCACCTAAGCCGGAGGATTACAGTGGTCAAAAATGACCTTCAGGCAGCCCGCTATCAATGGGACCATATGTGTGCCATGAAGAGGGGCCCGATTTCGGCCGTTATAAACGGCCTTAAGGAGGATCTGGAAAAGCTCATGGAGGAGCGGGAAAGTATCCTGGAGGGGGCAGGACCCTTCAAAGAAAAGCTCCTGAATGACAAGCGCTTCAGGGTCATGCAGTTGGGAGCAGTGTGTGGGCAAGCAGCAGCCATGGGCGGCTCACAACCAGCATGGCGGAGCGAACTAGCCCAGAACGCCGAGAGACGGGTCGCCGGGAAAAATCCCGCCCAGGGTGGGAACGCCGGCCAGTCAGCCCGTAACAGCGGAGGAAGTGGGCCCCGCCCGCATCCAAGGCCCGCGGTTCAGCGCCTGGAGGGGGGCGGGGAAGTAAAAGCAGCGGTGGCCTGGCGGAAGTCAGACCACGTGGACGTGTCGGCTCGTAATCATGACACGGCCGGCGCATCGCCTATGATGGGCGGAGTACGCCAGCCCGTGTATGTACTTCCTGCGGGGGTTCCGGCCTCTGCAGGGGCATTGCGGGGATCGCGGGGATCCCCAGCAGTCAGCGTGGGTCGCGTGGAGACCGAAGAAGGCGGACCGGAAGGTGCGGTGATGTTGGCCGGAAGTCCCGCCCCTTCGATGACGTCGGCAGGCGCAGGCGCCATTTTGGAAATGGGCAAGGATGCGCCTGAAGATAAGGGAGGAGTTGGAAGCATGGGCAGTGCCGCCTCAGTGGGCGGATCGCACTAGAGCAAGCGCATAAACCAGAACGGGCGGGGTAGAAGTCCGCGAGAACAAGAAGGGGCCGCAACCCCAACCTGGGAAAGCTGGGTCGTTGCAATAATGTGGGAGAATTATTAAAGAAAGTTTACAGAAAGGAAGACTGGGATCAGGAATGTCTACAGCGCCATCTACGGCACCAACTAGTTCAGAATCAAGC
The DNA here is from genome assembly GCA_025379985.1 of Phyllomedusa bahiana. Taxonomy (NCBI): domain Eukaryota; kingdom Metazoa; phylum Chordata; class Amphibia; order Anura; family Hylidae; genus Phyllomedusa; species Phyllomedusa bahiana. Next base: position 29,668 of record JAODAL010005249.1, read on the forward strand.
TGTATAGGACTATCATCCACAATAGTGACATCAGAGGGGTGCAGTGAAGGAAGCTGGCTGTCCGCCATAAATGCGCCCCTGCCTATGTCAGACGGAGATGAGGAAGACGGAGAAGAGTCAGCTAATTCCTGCGACATGGCCCTGCGAGAAATCCAAATGCTAGAATCCCCCGCACGGATGGCCAGCCTGATATTCGGGGACGAGGACTTCTCTGATGAGGACGGTGGTAATATAAGCAGCGACAGTAAAAGGAAGAGAAAAAAGAAAAAGAAGAAAATGGTGAGTGAGTCCCCTGGATCCAGGCTGGTCTTTGGACCAGTCATAGAAGCTGGGACAGCTGCAAAGCTGCCCCAGAAACCCTCTCGGCCTGATAGCCCCAAGCCCTGATGTGGACTCTGGGGCTGTGGGGGGAGTAGGGCAGAGAAAACCTGAAAAGGCTGAGCCCTGGGGCCCTGCAATTCTTGTTTTCAAGGCTGCGGGTGGCAAGTCTAGTCAGGGACAGGAAGGTGCAGGTCGTGTTCCCATCCAACGGGGGCTCCCTGATAGGGGGGAGTCTCCCAAAAAACCGGAGGGCTCCCCGATGGGGGGTGAGCTCCTCAAAATGTTGGGGTAAACTCCTCTGGTATGCAGGAGGGCAAAGTGGTACTGGAGGAGGGATCCCCAAAGCTTGGCTCAGATATTTGAAGGTACGGGGGCCCAAACCCCAGGCCCGGGAAAGCAGTAGGGGTATCCATGGCGACCATGGATGCAGAGGGAGGTAGAATTCTGTCCCCAGTGAAGCAGAAGTGGTCGCCATGGATACAGCTGGTCCAGCAGAGGTCCCAGATGATGCAAAAAATATGGTTGATGATATTAATGGTAGCAAGGTTCCTAATAATAATGGTAATGGTAAAGGTGTCCCGGCCGCAGACGGGGCATCCATCAGCCTGCCCCGCCCCCAAAACAGGGAGTTCCGCTCCCCCAAAATAGGAGAAGTTACGCTAGCGTAGATAAGGAGGCGGGGCCTTCGCCCCTCTACCAGCAGGTACCCGGGAAGTCGCAGGTTTGCAGCGGCTCGTCCTGGATGCCCTGAAGAAGGGTGAAAGGACGACCCAGATAGAGGGGAAGGAGGTGGATCTCTCTTTCTGGATTGATTCGGATTGGGAGCCATCCGAGAAAAACCTAAACAGGGGGAAGTTGTTTGGGCACTTCCCACAGGGGTCCAGTCAGGAGGCCGTAGGAATGTGGTGCGGTTAATCTGGGAGGGCGATGAAGCGTGCCCACCGAGATCTAGGGTTGTGGAGCTGCTCCTAGGCATGCAGTTCAGCGTGAGTGACATCTTCTCGCTGATCAACCCCAACGGCTCTTCAGTGTTTGACGTCAGCTTTGTTCGGCCAGAGGGGCTAGAACTCTTTTGGTCGAACTATGAGCTTGCTAAGCTCCGCCCTGAGTGGTCCCACTTCTCTGTGCGACCAATATCTCGCCAGAGTGAGGTCAAGAGAGTGACCGTTATTACCCATAATGAGTCGCTCTCTTATTACGACATTATGACTTGGCTGAGGTGCTTCGGCGAGGTCAAGGGGCCCCCCGAGAAAAATAAAGATGAGTTCGGATCTGGTCAGGTGCATGGACGTTTCAGTTAAGCTGAAGCGTCTGGAGGGCCCACGGTTACCCATATTCCATCGGCCCCCTTTCCCTTTGGGGAAAGAGATCGGATCCAGGTCTTCTACAGGGGACAGCCGAAGCTGTGACATAAGTGTGGTAGTCCGGGCCACTTCAGCGCAGGGTACAGAAATGTGCCCGGTGCGGCACGGAGGGGCATCTGGCTGCCACCTGTGGCCTGATTAGCTGCCAAGTGTGTGGGGACCTCGGACACCCGTTCAGCCGGTGTCCGCAGTCCCTTGCCAATGCGGTTACCGCCCCTGCAGAGGAGGTGGTTTCTGCAGGTGAGGGCACCAGGGGCGGAAAGGGGACGGGGTCGGTGAGGAAAAGCGTTGGGCCTTCCAGGCAGCGCCACCTGGAGAGGCGTAGGCGAAGTAGAGGGGAACTGGGGGTTACCCCTGGCCCCTCCTCAGGTCCGGCCCCCATCGTTGCTGAAACCCCAGCGGAGAGCGAGCTGAGCGAGGAGGAAGAGCGGCTAGAACGTGACGGTGCCTTCTCCCCCAAAGACTCCTGTGATGATGATTCCGGAGAGCCAGTGGGAGAGAGCAAAAAGAAGACGAAAAAGAACAAGGGTAGCGGGAGGCAGAGGGGAGAGGGGATTCCCAAGACCCCCTACCCTGGGCCTCCCAGCCAGGTACCTAAGGAGGGCATCCCCTTCTCCCCTCTGGTAGTTCTTTCCAACAAGTTCACCGCACTTGAGGATGACATCCCTCCTCCAGGGGAAGTCTAGACTGCGGCAGATGGGGCATCGGAGGTGGGGCATCTAGGGTCGAGTCTCCTTCAGCTGGGGACGAGGTTTCCTCGGGGAAGGGGGCTGGCCCGGCGCCCGCTGATGGGGATGGCGAAGCAATGGACTCCTCTGTCTGCCTCAAAAGATCTGACCGGGACCGAAGGAGCTCTACAGGGTCGGAGGAGAAGGCCCGCAAGGTCAAGCTGGCCCTTCCCATAAAGAGCAGTCTAGGGATTCGCTACCTGCTGTTCCCAGATTTAGGTCACCTAAGGTTAAAGGGCAGGAAAAAAAGGAGGATAAAAAGAAAAAAGATAATGGTTCCAAGAAGAGTGGCGGAAAGGCCAAAGATAAAAACAAATGAAAATGGAGGTTTTTTGGTCTAATCAATTTATGTTGTTAGGTTGTATTATTTTTCTTATGCAAAATGCATATTATAATTTTTCATTTTTTTCTTAGGTAGTCTTTTTGCTGTTTTGTTTGTTTGGTTGGCAGGCAGGGGCTCTCTAACTCCATCACCAAGGATGGCGACGCCCTCTCCATTGAAGCTGGCCTCCATTACCGCACCGGTTAAAAGCAGACGGGTTATGAAGTTAGAGACGGGAAGGTGCCTGGTCATCGACGCCGACATGGATGGGCAGAGGCTGCGCCTCATTAACATAAACACTCCCCAAACAAAGTGGGAGCATAAAAGCCTGTTCATGATGGTGAAGCCCCTTCTTTTTACTAGCCGTTAGGTGATCTTTGGAGGTGACTTTAACACCATTACAAGGCCTTCAGATAGGGGAGGCTCCAGAGATCGCCTGGGCTATGATAGTAACGCGCTGAATAGTATAGCCTCAGATGCTCGCCTGGTGGACCTCCACATCAGGAGCTCCCCAGGTCACCCCGGTTACACCTATTTTAGGGGTAGATGTAGGTCCCGCATAGATAGGTTTTTTTTGAAGGAGGAGACCCTTTTGTCACCGGTGTCCGTGACGGAAGTGGAATTCTCTGATCACTGTATGATTTCTTTTTCCTTGAATGTTTCAGAGACTCCGCGGATGGGCAGGGGATACTGGAGGCTGAATTCGTCTCTCCTGGAGGAAGCAGATGTAAGTCAATCCTTCGAGGATTTTTTTTCAGAGCCAGGTACCTTTATTAGGTCTCTGCGGCAGTAAGACCGAGTGGTGGGAGATGCTCAAGAAAAGAGCAGCGAAGTTCTTCCACCAGCTCTCAAGCCTCAGGCCCTGAGGAGGAAACTCGTGCAGCTTGTCTCGGATGGGGGTGACCGGGAGGACATCTCCAGAGTGAAAGCTCTCCTGAATAGGTGCCTTGACAATAGACACTCGTCTTTAGTTCTTGAGATGGAAATCGGCAGGTACCGCTCCTCCGACCCCTACAAGAGCTGTAAAGCGAAGGAAGTTTCTAAGATGGTAATGGTCATGATTCATAGTACGGGATCACTGAATCGTTCGCGATCAGGGATCCTGGAGGTTGTCGGAGCGTACTACTCGTGCCTCTTAGGGGAGAAGGATCTCGTCCGGGATGAGATGTCGGGCTTCCTGGCTGAAGCCGTTCCCGAAGCCAGGGTAGACCCCTCTCTTGATGGTTTGGCAGAAGAGATCACAGTAGAGGAAGTGAAGCGGGCGATTGAAGGGCTTAGCCCGAAGAAATCGCCAGGTCCGGATGGCTTAACATCCGAATTCTATCAGGCCTTTAAGGAGATCTTAGCTCCCCTCTTGACCGGCGTGTTTAACGAGTGCCGCTCCTCGGGTACACTTCCCTGGTCAATGAGGTGGTCTGCGGTGATCCTTCTGTCAAAGGGTAAAGATCCATCCCGTATTGAGAATTGGAGGCCCATAGCTCTTCTCAATGCGGACCGTAAGGTTCTGGCAAAGGTCCTTTTCAACAGGCTGGTGCAGTTCGCGCCCCGACTCCTTTCGGGGGTCCAGCACTGCTCTGTTCCAGGCCGGAGTACCTTAAGTGCCGTACTTGGTGTCCGTGAGGCAGTGGAGCAGGGTAGGGCGGGCCACTGGAAGGGGTATCTGCTGTCCCTGGATCAGGCAAAAGCGTTTGATCGGGTTAACCATGAGTACCTCTGGTTGATCCTTGAAAGGTACGGCCTGCCGAGGGGTTTCATTGGCATGCTTAAGACCTTATATGCCAATGCAGAGTCTTTCGCACTGGTGAACGGTTGGTGTGGACGGCCTTTTGCAGTTGGGTCTGGTGTGCGGCAGGGGTGCCCGCTGAGCCCGCTGTTATACGTGTTCGCGATTGATCCCCTCTTGAGGCGGATAGAGCGTGGACCGTTGGCGGGAGTCGGCGCGGTCCCAGCTGCCCCGGAAGCCACTCTTAAGGCGGTAGCGTACGCCGATGATGTGACCCTCTTTGTCGCCTCGAAAGAGGAGGCAGAGTTGGTTATGTCGGAGGTGGATCGCTACTCGGCTGCGTCCGGGTCCATGATCAATCGGGATAAGTGTGGGAGTCTCTGGTTGGGAGGAGGAGATCCCTCTTTTGATCTCCCGGACACCCTCCCAAGACCCCAGTTGTCAGCTAAGATCTGTGGCGTCGAATTTGACCTTGGCGATTACCTCACGAAAAACTGGGAAACCCCAGCTGAAGGATGCCACTCTCAAAGGGTTTAAACATGGAAGGGATGGTCTCTGTCCCTCAGCAAAAGGGTTTGCCTGATTAAAACTTACCTGCTTCCACTGTTCATCTATTTGGGCAGCGTGTGTCTTTTGCCAGAATCTTGCCGGGTCAGGATCTTCAGCCTGTTTTTCCAGATGTTATGGGGGAACAGGCTGAACCTAATCAAGAGGGAGGTGACGTACCGCACCAGGAAGTTAGGGGGTTTATCTATGGTCAACCCCGAGGTGTTCCTTGTGAACACCTTTTTTAAGATCAACATAGGTAACCTCTGGCTTCAGAGGCCTCCTTGGTGGGTACTCTCTTGCCGGGAATGGTTTCGGCCTTTCTTCCAGGAATGGGAGACAGGAGGGCGAGTGAAGGACTTGCGCACGCAGCACGGACATCTCCCGGCTTATGTCGCACCTGCTCTGAAGGCTCTTCGCCGGTGGGGTCTGGGGATGTGGGAGATCAGGACTCAGTCGAGGAAACTCCTCGACACCGGGGTCCTGTTGACCCATTTCCAGAAGCCTCTGGCCCTCAGGGATTGCCCAGGTACGGACCTTCGGGTGGGCCTTAGTCTTCTGAACAACAAGAGGGTCCCTAACAAGTTTTGGGACTTGGCCTGGCGCTGCTTTCACGGGAGGTTGTACGTGAAGGATAACTTGAAGTATAGAAACTCCGAGGAAAGGGGTTGTCCTCGGGAGGAGTGCGGTTCTGTGCTGGAAAGCATGGACCATTTCTTGCTTCAATGTCCCTTTAACGTACGGGTATACAAACTGGTAGGGGCCTCCACCGGCTGGCGAGATCTAGCCAACCTTTCCTATCCGGAGTGGGCCTATGGGACGTTCAAGAACCCTGGTGGTCGGGACCGTGTCTCACTTTATGTTGTAGCTCAGGTTGTTAAGTACTACACGTGGAATGCACGGTGTTTAGTGTCCACCCAGCAGAAAATCCTTTCCGAGGGTGAGGTACTTAAGAACATCACTGGTGACCTGGTGAAAATAAGATCTTTGGAGGTGGAAAGACTGGGCGCTGAAAGGGCTGCCTTCCTGTGGAGGGGCTTTACCTTTAGAGTGCCCTAGTCTGGACACCTCCCATCCCGGTGGTGGGCTGGCATGGCACCTAGCTTTTTGTTTTGCTTTTTAGGCCGTTACGTGGTAAGGGGCTTACAGGCACCAAACCTGCATCCCGTTAATGCCTGCAATATGTAAGTAAGGAAGATAAGTTGGTTTGAAGGGGGCCGTCGCATGGTCCGCGCTGCCTCTGTTGGTGGTGCGGGCCAGTGTCGGGCACATCGTCTTCAGCGTGCCCCTTGCCCTGTTGGGTGTGGGAGCTCTGGGGTGTCGGCTGTTCGGGCCTAGCAGCTGGCTGCGGGCTGTTGGGACTGGGTGGTGGGCGCTCTGGGGTGACTATGCCTCGTGGGGTGGGGAGGTGCGGCTGGGGGTTGTGCACCGGGTGCTGGTCCATGCTGCCGGCGGCGGGGGTGGTGCGGGTTGTGTGGCGTGCTCCCTGTATTCTTGGTTGGTAAGTTTGGTTTCTGTAAGATTTCATGTAATGCTTTGTATATAGTCATAGGAAGTTTGTATATATTTGTATATAGTATGTGTCTAGGTAGGAGGGTGGACTTCATGAGGGTCGTGGCAGGCCCTGAGGCAGATTGCCTGTTTTTTCTGTTGGACTTTGCAGGATGTCAAGTTTGTATATGATGTAAATAAGTGTGTTTAGTTAGACGGGGTTTTCTGGGGTTTAGGGAGGGGGGTAGGGGGATTTGGGGGAAACCACCACGAGAGACGGAGGGGTGGACTCTGTAAAGGGAAGTGGTGGGCCCTAAGGCGGAATGCCTACTTAAAAACAAAACAAAACAAAAAGTCATTTTGTTCCTTTGATTATGGACAATTGTGGACATTAAGGTTTACGTAGGAAAAGATTTATTTTTGTTCATAATATTATTTAAAAAAAAAAAAAAAAAATCACGGTGTGGTATGTGTGCACGGGTGGCATGAGTGGGATGGTGGGGGATGTATGATGGGACGGATGGTTAGTGTGTAGTGTTGGAAAAAAGGGGGTTTAATAGGGTTTATATGATTTTCAGCAAGATGGTGTTTAGGTTATTTTTTTAGAGTTATGGAAAATTTATGCTTGATATGTGTGCTATATAAAAAAAAAAAAAATGATGCACTATGTGTGGAATGAACGCACGGGTTGTATAGTTGTGGTGGAGGGGCATGTATGGCTGTGTGAGTTGGTAGAGTGGTTTGATGGTGTGTTAAAATGTGTTAAAATGTATATAATGTATATATTAGTAGTTAGCTGGACCAGCCTAAAAGGTATTTCTTTTTCCCGAATATGGGCTGCTTCGTTTCTTATAATTTTGCGCAGATCGGGTTATGTTTTAGTTATGCCTGGGTGGCTATGCCTTACTTTGGTTTTCCTTAGAGCCGTAAAGCTGGACTTTTAAGTTGGACTTTTGAGCCAGATAGGCCTTTTTCTGTTCGTCATTTGTATTGTGTCGATTTGACATCTATTGTTTATGTACAGTTTTGTATTGGCTAAAGTTTTACATTTTTCGAAATAAAAAGAGTAACAGATAAATTCATCCTGCTTTTCACTGACAATGTGGATCGTTTGACTTTCATCAAGATGAATCAGGAGTGGATCTCTGATGATGTTGTGGCCTTAGTTTGTGAGGTCACCCATTAGTTGCCGGTCTACCTCACATTCCTCTTCCAAAAGAAATGGTCCTCTTGAAAAAATGTTTTTTTTTAAAATGATCATTTCTTAATGAAACTTTTATTCTGAGTGGCCAACAGTTTGTTTTGCTGGTTTTGTGGTTAGGAGTGTCACGGTTGGGCCTGCGACCCCCGCCCCGGGTCGCAGGCACACCCGTGGTCCCCACACGAGCGGCGCCGCCAACCCATGCCGGGCGGTGGGCACGCACACCCTGCTGGCCGGGTCCCCTCCTACTTACCCGGCCGCGCTCCTGCTGCAGCTCCAGTCTCCCAGCACACACGTCCCCGCTCTCTAGGGCGCACGCGCGCCGGCTCTATGAAATTTAAGGGGGCAGTGCACCGGTAATTGGGTATTGCCGGTCACTGCCCTTATTTAAGTCTGCCCCTTCCTGAGTCTTGTTGCCGGATCTTTAGTGACATTTAGCCTATAGAGAAAGCATTCCAAGCCTTGTTCTGATTTAAAGTGTACTGTACCACTTGTTCCTCGACCACGCATCTTGCGCGCCTGCCCTGACCTTCTGCCTGTCCACGACCACGAACCATAGCCGCCTGTCCTGACCTCCTTCCTGTCCCCGACTATGAGCCTGCCTTACGATTCTGCACCACGCTACACCTCGGCTGTCTCCACAAGCAAGTCACGTCAGGGGTAGCGACCTGGTGGGACTCCCGCCGCAGCAAGTCCATCCCGCTTTGCGGCGGGCTCTGGTGAAAACCGGGACCTACTTAGATTCCGCTCCCTGGCGTGGCTTACACCATCGCTTGTGGCGGTCCAGAGGATCCACTATCTCCGACCGTGACAGTAAGATCCGGCCATGGATCCCGCCAAGGTGCCTCTGCCACCCGACGCTGACCTCATCGCCATTGTGGCTTAGCAGTCGCAACAGATCGCTCAGCAAGCCCAGCAACTCAGCCATCTCTCTGCCATGATGCAGCAGTTCCTGGCCGCTAAGCAGCAGCAACCCGCTCCCGTGGCTCCCGCTGCTCCTTCGGTTCCAGCTCCGACCGCTGGTCCACGGCTTCGTCTGTCTATGCCGTCCAAATTCGATGGGGACTCCAAAGCCTGCAGGGGCTTTATCACCCAATGCTCCCTGCGTATCGAATTCATGGGCAACCACTTTCCTACCGAACGGTCAAAGGTGGCGTTCGTGCTCAGCCTTCTCTCCAGGAAAGCCCTGGCCTGGGCGACCCCCCTCTGGGACAGGGACGACCCGATCACGGCCAACCTTGCTACATTCCACACCGAGTTCAGGAATGTTTTTGAGGAACCTGCCTGGGCTTCTTCTGCCGAGACCGCCTTGCTAAATCTGCGCCAAGGGGACTCATCTGTAGGCGATTATGCCATACGTTTCTGCACTTTGGCTTCCGAGTTATCTTGGAATGAAGCGGCATTGACTGCCACCTTCAAGAAAGGCCTCTCCAGCCGCATCAAGGAGGGCCTGTCTGCCCGGAACCTCCCGTCTTCCTTGAGTGACCTTATCTCCCTGGCCACTCAGATTGACATCCGTTTCTCCGCCAATTCTCCGGATTGACATCTGCCACAGGTGCCCTCTCCGCCAGCTGCCGAGGAGGCCATGGAAGTGGATAGAGCCCACCTGTCTGCGCCGGAGCTAACCAGAAGACGTGAGGAGAATCTTTGTACTGTGGCAGTTCAGACCATTTCCGCAGATCCTGCCCACTGCGTCCTCAGCGTCCAGGAAACGGGCGCACCTAGGGTACATAGGAGAGGCGTCCCTAGGTAAGAGCAAGCCCTCTCCTCGTCTGACCATGCCCGTGATCGTCGGCACTGTGTCTGGTTCCCAGTTTCACGTTGCTGCTTTCCTGGACTCTGGGTCAGCTGGAAATTTCTTGGACGCTGCCCTGGTGTCCCAGCATAACCTCCCTGTGATCTGCCTGGAGAAGCCCCTACTCATCTCCTCTGTCAGTGGAGAGATTCTCAGGGATCCCATTTGGTTCCGCACTGAGCCTCTGGACCTACAAGTAGGGGTTCTGCACAAGGAGAGACTTGCGTTTTACGTACTACCCCGTTTTTCCTCCATTCTCCTGGGTCTCCCGTGGCTGCAGCGCCATGCTCCCGTGCTCGACTGGCAGACGGGCGAAGTCTTGAGATGGGGTTCGGAGTGTCAGTCTCGCTGTTTGGTGGCACCTCGCCGGGTGCTTTCCGCTTCTCCTATGTCGTCTAAGCCTCTGACGGGCCTTCCAGCACCATATCAAGCCTTTGCAGACGTCTTCTCCGAGAAGAAAGCTGACACATTGCCGCCCCATCGTCCATATGACTGTCCTATTGATCTTCTGCCCGGGACGTCTCCTCCACGGGGCAGGGTTTACTCCCTGTCGGTACCTGAGACCTTGGCTATGTCAACCTATATCAAGGAGAATCTCCAAAAGGGGTTCATTCGCAAGTCCTCCTCTCCAGCTGGGGCCGGGTTCTTCTTCGTGGCTAAGAAGGATGGTACCCTACGTCCTTGCATAGACTATCGAGGCCTCAACAAGATCACGGTAAAGAACCGCTATCCTCTGCCCCTGATCACGGAGCCTTTTGACCGGCTACGAAGAGGCAAGATCTTTTCTAAACTGGACCTGCGAGGGGCTTATAACCTCATACGGATACGTGAGGGCGATGAATGGAAGACCGCCTTCAACACCCGCGACGGGCCCTTCGAGTACCTGGTCATGCCCTTCGGGCTCTGCAATGCCCTGGCCGTCTTTCAAGAATTTGTCAATGACATCTTCCGGGACCTCCTGTACACGTGCGTGGTTGTCTACCTAGACGACATTCTGGTGTTCTCTCCCGACCTTGAGTCCCATCAAGTTCACGTACGACAGGTCCTCAGACATCTAAGGGCCAACCGCCTCTATTCCAAGCTCAAGAAGTGCCTGTTCCATCAACAGAGCCTACCATTCCTTGGCTACATCATTTCCGACAGGGGCCTGCAGATGGACCCCGCTAAGTTGTCTGCCGTCCTACAGTGGCCGCGCCCCGTGGGTCTCGGAGCCATACAAAGATTCCTGGGGTTCGTCAACTATTACAGGCAATTTATAACACTTTTTTCGTCGCTGGTATGTCCCATAGTGGCATTGACCAAAAAGAACGCCAATCCAAAGCTCTGGCCACCAGCGGCAGTGGAAGCCTTCACAAAGTTAAAGTCTGCCTTCGCCTCTGCGCCTGTACTCTCCCGACCAGATACAGAGAAACCATTTTTCCTCGAGGTCGAGGCCTCCTCGGTGGGGGCCGGGGACGTACTCTCCCAGAAAGGGCCCAAAGGCAAGACCCTCACTTGCGGTTTTTTCCCTAAAAGTTTTTCCTCTGCAGAAAGGAATTACTCTATCGGCGACCTGGAGTAACTGGCCATCAAGCTGGCTCTGGAGGAGTGGCGGTATCTTTTGGAGGGGGCTCGACACCCAGACTGCTCAACGCTTAAATCCACGCCAGGCTCGTTGGTCCCTCTTCTTTTCCCGATTTAATTTTCTCATTCATTTTCGCCCTGCGGAACGAAATGTCAAGGCCGACGCTCTCTCCCGTGCTTCGGATGTGACTGGGGACGAGTCCACTCCACGGCACATTATCCCTTCAGAACGGCTAATCTCTGCCGCGCCGGTAGACCTACAATGCATTCCTCCCGGCCAGACATACGTTCGCCCAGCTCTTCGGAAGAAGATACTGTCATGGGGTCATTGCTCCCGTATGGTGGGGCACCCCGGAGTGCAGAGGTCCTGCTCCCTCATCTCTTGGTTTTACTGGTGGCCGGGTCTAGTCCAGGATGTTCGTGAGTTCGTGGAGTCCTGCGCTTCCTGTGCTCAAAACAAGTCCCCTCATTTCAAACCGGCAGGTCTGCTCCTTCCTCTACCAATACCCAGCTGTCCTTGGACCCATGTGGCCATGGATTTTATCACGGATCTCCCTCCGTCCTCTGGCAACACCGTGATCTGGGTGGTTACCGACCGGGTTTCAAAAATGTCTCACTTTATTACTCTGCCGGGTCTACCCTCAGCCCCTCTCCTTGCCAGTCTATTTTTTCTACATATTTTCCGGCTGCATGGGCTTCTGCGGCACATAGTGTCGGACCGGGGCGTCCAATTTGTCTCTGGCGCTCCCTCTGCAACCAACACCAAATGAATTTGGACATGTCTTCAGCCTACCCCCCCCAGTCCAATGGGCAGGTAGAAAGAGTTTACCAGACCCTAGGCTGCTACCTGCGCCACTTTGTCTCCGCGGGCCAGGATGATTGGTCCAGCTTGTTGCCCTGGGCTGAGTTTTCCTATAACTCATTGGACTCGGAGTCTGCTGGAGCTGCTCCTTTCTTTATCGTCTACGGGCGACATCCCCACCCACCCGTCCCCCTTTCTGTGCCCTCTGAAGTCCCTGCCGTGAAGGAGCTGGTCCAGGACCTGACAGCTATCAGGAAGCAGACACACCATTCTCTACTCCAGGCTTCTGCCCGTACCAAGGCACAAGCTGACAAAAAGCGAAGACCCCCGTCGATCTTCTCTCCTGGTGACAAGATGTGGTTGTCGGCTAAATATATACGTTTCAAGGTTCCCAGCTATAAGCTGGGTCCCCGGTTTCTGGGTCCATTCGAGGTGCTTAAACGCATTAATCCAGTGGCATACAAGCTCCGCCTTCCTCCCACTATGAGGGTCCCGAACTCCTTCCATGTCTCTCTTCTAAAACCGGTCATCCTAAATCGCTTCTTTCGGGTACTTGCTCCTCCCACTCCTGAGGCCGATTCCACCGATGTCTTTACGGTAAAGGAGATTCTAGATATGAAGACGGTCAGAGGGAAGCAGTTTTTTCTCATTGACTGGATGGGGTTCTGGCCCGAAGAGACGTCCTGGGAGCCAGAGGACAATATTCTGGACCGTAACATCATTCAGAAGTTCCTTCAGGCCAGAAAGAGGGAGAGGCCGAAGAGGGGAGGGGGGGGGGCTAACTGTCACGGGTGGACCTGCGACCCCCATCCCGGGTCGCAGGCACACCCGTGGTCCCTGCATGAGCGGCGCCACCGCCCGCATGTCGGGCGGTGGGCCCGCTCACCCTGCTGGCCGGGTCCCCTCCTACTTACCCGGCCGCGCTCCTGCTGCAGGTCCAGTCTCCCGGCGCGCGTGTCCCCGCTCTCTAGGGCACGCGCATGCCGGCTCTATGAAATTTAAAGGGCCAGTGCACCGGTAATTGGGTATTGCCGGTCACTGCCCTTATTTAAGTCTGCCCCTTCCTGAGTCTTGTTGTCGGATCTTTAGTGCCATTTAGCCTATAGAGAAAGCCTTCCAAGCCTTGTTCTGATTTACCGTGTACCGTACCACTTGCTTCCGTTCCTCGACCACGCATCTCGCCGCCTGCCCTGACCTTCTGCCTGTCCACGACCACGAACCATAGCCGCCTGTCCTGACCTCCTGCCTGTCCCCGACTATGAGCCTGCCTGACGATTCTGCACCACGCTATACCTCGGCTGCCTCCACAAGCAAGTCACGTCAGGGGTAGCGACCTGGTAGACTCCAGCCGCAGCAAGTCCATCCCGCTTTGCGGCGGGCTCTAGTCATTTCTTCAATAAAATTTCAAGCACTGTCAATGGTTTTGGGGTCATGATGCTGTGAATAAAATAGCTGATACAAATATTCCTCTGAATTGTACAAGGGAGGTACAGGAAGACTTGAACAGATGTAGGTTTTTCAGAGGACATGGAGTATGGAACACATTCACCACCTCAAGAACAGAGACAATTTCCTCCAGCACGTTTACTAAAATGAGAAAAAGAAAGCCAAGAAAAAGGGCACCTGGATGGAACAGTAGCGTCAACCACCAGAAATTTGTCAAACGCTACCCAGGTTTTGACTGTGTACTGAGGAAGGCTGGAGGTCTTAGCACACACTTCTGCTTCAGCACTCTGCTTCAGCCCAACTGTTTTCGTTGCTGTGTCATAGGGGCATTTTTGCTGTGTTAATAGGTGACGGACGCCAGCCCTGGCTCTCATCGCACCCACCGTGAGTCCGGCCTTGCTAGCTGAAACCACTGTTAATAGATGAAGGATGCCAGCCCTGGCTCTCACCACACCCACTCTATGTCCGGCCCTGACAGCTGAACCTCCTTGATCCACGTTCACAGCTTCACCCTCCTTGATCAGTAATTTCCTTCAACCCACTTGACATTATACTGCAGGATTTTCAGACAGGCCTTGTTAACCGACCGGGGACATCTGTTTCATTTGCTTCACATTCTAATGTCACAGTGGAACAACGTCACCAACATGCCAGCAGTAGAATGGCAAGTAGCTATAGCATCAGCAGCATTGGAAAACTTGTTTTTTAAAAGAGCATATTTGTTATTGCTAATTTTTCTGCTGATGGTCCATAGGGCACCTGTGCGCATTTTGGGGTCATGCTACGGCTCAGGACAGGGAGAGTCAATGTCCAGTTCAACTAAAATGGTGGTTCAAAGACTACTTTCTTGCAGCACTTTTTTAATCTGTGGGTCATGCAGGTTTGGGGCTTATGCTGCGGCCCAGGACAGGGAGAGTCAATGTCCAGTTCAACTAAAATGGTGGTTCAAAGACTAATTTCTTCTGGCACTTTTTAATCTGTAGACATTCAAATTCAAATAACAGTGGCACACTATGGACTAAGGAAACTATCAGAAAGGACATAGGAATTTTGGAAAAGGCATTACTGCTAACTAGAATACATGAAAAAATTCTGAGGCTCTTAGTTCACACTTTTGGCCAAAAATGCTTAAGCCCACCTCTGCAATTTCACCGGGACCTCAGTACGGAGGTGGGCTTAAGCATTTTTGGCCAAAAGTGTGAACTAAGAGCCTCAGAATTTTTTCATGTATTCTAGTTTTAAGGCCATCAAAATGGCAGTTACTGGGTGTCCACCCTCCTTGATTCACGTTCCAATTCAAAAGTCAGCAATTTCCTTCAACCCAATTGACAATAGAATGCAGGAATTTGACACAGGCCTCACTGGGTCTCCACTGGGGACATCTGTTGCATCACCTTCACGTTCTAATGTCATGGTGGTACAACATCGGCAACATGCCAGCAGTAGAATGGCTAGTAGCCGTAGCAGCAGAAGCAAGATTGGAAAAATATATATTTTTTAAAATAGTCAATTTCTTATTTGGAATGTGCATTCTGAGTGTCCATTACGGCATTTTTTGGTGGTTTTGCGGTCAGGCTACTTTAAAATGGATGCCAGGGGTGGCAATTGGGCAGTATTCCTGCCAGGGGCCGGAATGAAAAAGATGCCCTGTGATATGTTAAAAATAGGTAGTAGTAATGGGTGGGCACCCCATTTGATTTAGCTGCATGTGGCCCTGTCTGTCACCGCACCTGCTGTAACTGAGGCCCCGTTGGGGCGTTCTTGCTGCACCGGCACTGCATATATGACAAGTTGTTGGTCCCTGGTGCAAAAAGTGCTAGGGTTCTCCTGGCAGTTCCCATATGCCATTTCTAATACCATAGTCTTGATTGTGTAAAAGGGGCCCCATAGCTGCTGATACCGCTGTACCTGCTGTGGTTACGCTGTCCTCATGTTTTCTGTTAGCCATTGAACATGATGCATTATTTTAGCCTATGAATTGTTTTCTGTGACTTTTATGGCATAACTGTTTTGCCTTAGAGCCAGCACATATCCAGGTTACTGTTGTGGATGTTAATTTCAACTTCTCCTACCCTGTTTAGGTGTAAGAATTAAGCTGTTGTTGCTCTCCAATAAACTTTAATGGTCATCGTGATTATCGACTATCGACTACGGCTATCGGCATGATAATTTCCAAAATCTGTTATCTAACAGATGACGATTGTCAATACAATCTCTCATCACTACTGGTGGAGAGTAAGGACAACGCAGCACTGGATAGTAGAGGTGAATAAAATGTATTTTATTTTTAATTGGCAGCAGTATGCTAAAAATAAAAAGTAACTGGAGAAACCCTTTAATGAGAAACATTGCCATGTTGTTCTAAAATACATGTGTTTAGGTATAGCATTTCATGATGAGAGGTGGAAATGAATATATAGAGCATAAGTATCACATTATTTTTAATCTTTTGACAACATTTTTTTCTACACTTGTTTAAAAGAAATGACATTGTAGCAGCATTTTATTTATGCTGATCGATTTTTCAATTGATTCCCACAAACATAATTCTAATGCTATGGGGACTCTTATATTATGGGATCTATTTGTCATTGTCATAAAAGCATAGCAGAAAATCCCTAGTTAATTCTCAATCTACTTGAGTATAATATACGCATAACTGTAAACATAAATATCATAACCAAAATAAACACTCCAATGGACATTATAATACTTATTATAAAAAAATATATATTGTAATTTTTTTCAAACTTTTTAGAATTTGGTATTATCACACACAAATATGACACAAAATAAAAATAAAAAAAAACTGCAAGGAAATGTAAAGGTGTGCTCATTAATAATATTTTGCTGCATTTCAATTACACTTTTTTATGAACTTTTCCATGTTTTTGCCAAAAATATGTCAAAAAGCTGTCTTATGACACCATGGGCGACATGTTTGAACAGAGCTGCACCAGATATCTGGCGTCTTTTCAGCCCGATATCAGGCGCGGCCCCGTTCATATATTTTCAAGTCTCCCGGGAGGCGCGGCGCACTAGAACCATAGTGAAGCAACATATTTGTAACTTCACTACGGCATTCCTGGGTGCATTACAGCTGGAACTGGTATTCCTGATCCAGAACTGTCACCCAGGCACTAGAATGTGCCTAATTTATCACCCGCTGTATAGCAGGTCATAAATTAGGCGCATTCTATTCCATTAACATGCGCATGAAATTTGGCTTGTTAATTCCAAATTTCATGCATGTCGCCCCATATGTGAATACAGCATAAAATCTGAAAGGTGCAGAAATAAAAACTAAATTAAAAAAAAATTATAAAATAAAACGAAAGCAGACAGTGTTCTTAAAAAAAAAAAAAAAAAAAAAAAAAACAGATTTTCTAATCCTGTGCAATTTATTTAAAAACAGTAGCGTTGCCCCTGAAGAAACTTACAGATATGTAATTTATAGTTGTGGAAATATTATTTTACACTGATTGCAAATCACAAATTTTTCAAGGTGAGTTTATTCATGGTATATTCTCTTTTGATGCTTCCCATCTCTTTGTTGTGATCTATGTCTTAAAAAATAATAATAACTGACATTGTATTTTATCATCCTTTTTGTGTGAATGACTTTCTTTTAAATTCTTACATTTTTAAATGTATTTTGGCTCACTAGTGATAGATAAAGATTATTGGTCTGGTTGTTGTATTTGTAGGATTACTGCAAATTCTATATAAACAGAGGATTTGAACCAATATATCACTGCAAATTATAATCCCTGTTAAAACATAACTTTTACTAGACTATCTAAAATTATACAATCTAAACCCCTATATATTACCACTACATACCTAGATGAACAGAAACACTGTGTACTATCTGTCAGTGGAGTATTCGCCCCGAAAAAGGGGCGGCTCCGCTTTAATGACAGACAATATCACTACATGAGTGAAATAAAACCTTAACATCCCAGCTATCCCGACGCGTTTCCCCATACATTTTTAGGGTTCATCAGGGATTCAAAACTCCTCTCGCTGTGGAATAAGAGTACGCTATATACAACGCATATACACTGTCCCTATAACGCCTATACCTCCTATTCAAATTAAATAGGGAGACTGATACTTAACTTAGATGCTGCCAGGTATACGGATGATAACCCCGCAGCTCCTTTGGTATGCTGGCACCCGGGATAAGAGGGATACAGAGAAAATCATCTCCCTTCCCTTAAATACCTTCTATGACCCCTCAAATGTATAACAAAAAAAGCCCTTAACATTTCCAAATTGATTGTATATTGTTTATGCCTATTGCGGGGTTCCTATATAATGTGTGCGCGTATCCTACTATCTTTAAATTGCCCGGCGTCCGGATACTAAAACTGCGCATGTCCGGAAGGGAAATGAAATGCCCATTTCCGGTTGGTGCCGCGGG
Source organism: Phyllomedusa bahiana (assembly GCA_025379985.1). NCBI lineage: Eukaryota > Metazoa > Chordata > Amphibia > Anura > Hylidae > Phyllomedusa > Phyllomedusa bahiana. The sequence goes on from JAODAL010005249.1 coordinate 47,396, forward strand.
AAAATGACACTAACGCTTGTCTGAGAACCGGCCCAACCATGCGGCGCTCGGCATTCTAAATACTGCACTGCGCCATGTCTGGGAGACAGGTGTATGTCATTTTCCGATTAGTACTACCGGTAAATTGTCACTGTACTTATTAAAAATACAGTTCGATCTCTGCGCTGAAGCTCAAATGCGCACCGGGACCAACATGTACTGCTCAACAGCAGCAAAGATCACCTGTGGAAGCGCACTCGTTCCTAACGCCACCCCATCCACTCCAATGTGTATTGATAGCCGGCTATTGTGGCGGGACGTTTCTCCTTAATTCTCTGACTTTCCCAGAGCAACTACTATATAACAGAAACACATAGTTTAACATGGGCTGAATACAGGGCCAAATATTTCGGGTACAAACATTCACTGTCCTCAGCTGACATAAATTAACAAACGTAAGTAATCAATGAATATAATGAAAAATTACTAATATAGTACTGATACATAACCAATGGTCAGATTTGAAAAATCAATAGTGATCCTCCATGGAGAGTGCGAACAAAGCAGAGCAAAGTAAACAGACCCAAAGCAGAGTCTAGTCAATAAAACAACCAAACTGCAAAGCCCTAAATTGAGGCCCTTGGATAAACCGAATCCTACGATATATCCATTGGGCCTCTTTACATAGGATACGTCTATCCCATTCCCCTCCTCTGGGGGATGGTCTCACAACCTCTAAGATCAAAAAGCGCAGAGATTCCCATTCACCATTATGATGTTCCCACATATGTCGAGCCACTGGCGTGTCTCTCCTGTTTCGTATATCCCCAATTTTCTCCCCCCCTTTTTCTTTAAATATTCTCTTTGTTTTTCCAATATAATTGAGTGGGCAGGGGCATGTAACCATGTAAACTACTCCTTCTGTCCTACAGTTAGCAAAATCACGAATGAAAAATTGTTTTCCATTTGAGGCACTTGTGAAGGATTTGGTTTGTTGTATGTATGGACAGGCTACACATCTCTGCCCACATTTAAACATACCAATCGGTCTCCTTTCCAACCACGTGCCTTGGGAAGGTATTGGTGTATAGTGACTATGGATCAGTCTATCCTTAATAGATCTACCCCTCCGATAAGTTATCAAGGGGGTTGGAGGAAGATATCCTTCTAGATCCTGATCCAACATTAAAATCCCCCAATATTTTTTAAGGATATTAACCACTTCTAGATTTCTGTCATCAAAAGTTGCAACTTTTATGCTTAATGTTATCTTTATTTTCCTGGGGTTTACCTTGTAGCAAAGTTGTCCTATTCTGTTTTTGTGCATGCCTGTAGGCTGAGTCCAGGACTCTTGAGTGGGAAACAGAACTCATAGATAGCTCAGTACGACTTATGAAAATCCTATTAAAAGAGGAAAATAAAACACTAGAAAGTACTTCTACAACTCTAAATAATTTGATAGAACAAGCATCAAAACTTAGAGGGGATCCTGATTTTAATAGGAGAGAACAAAGCCTACAAAACCCTATAGAAAAATATCAGACAGGACTGAAGGTACGGAAACGCAAACAATATCTAAGGGACCTTCAAGAATTTAAAGAAGGGAGAGCCTTTAATTTTTTAAAAACTAAGCCCACTACCCCTAGAGAAGTATTGTCATCTGACGCAGAATCTTCAGATACCAATTCACAAACAACTATAAGATCTAGGGGAAGAACAAGAGGGACTAGAACTAGAAAATGGGGTCCACGCCAGAATTCAGGAGGAATGGGGGTACATATGGACTATTATGCCTCCTCATCCTCTGGCAACTCCAATACACCCCCTTTTTTAGAGGGCTGGAGAGGCCCCGCGTCCGGCCTGAGACACCGTCAGAAACAATGATATTAGATCAGCATCAGATAATAAATCTTACAGATAGGCAATTGAGTAATAGAGAATTACAGATTCTACAGAGGGGTCTTACTTTTGTGCCCAACACCAAGTTTAGTGATTTTCATGGACCAAAGATTTACACCTATTTGTGCGTAAATAGAGGGTATACGTACTTTAGTGTCCCTTATGGAGGAGGAAGAAATAAGAGAGGGACAAACCGAATTGAAACTCAAAAGTAGGAGAATGCCCCCCGAGTCAGCTGGATACACGTGAAATTGATCTATTCTTGCAAATAGTCTCAAAAGAATTTCGGGATTTGGGTGAACAGAGGCTACCATTCCACAACAATCTCAGTAGAGAGGAACTAGAAGCATTGTCAGCACTGGAACGGGATAAGTCTATAATCATCAAACCCTCCGATAAGGGGGGAAATATAGTTATATTAAATCATGACATGTATAAACAGATGTGTAACGATCTTCTCAAGGACAAAGGGCATTATGACATTTTATCTATGGATCCAACAACAACCTTTACTATGGAATTAGAAAGGATACTTGTGGAGGGTTTAGAGATGGGCCTGATATCACATACTGAATTCAAATTTATGATGCCCTGAAATCCCCAAATACCGCATTCTATTCAAATCCCTAAGATCCATAAGGGTTATACCCCACTAAAAGGCAGACCAATATCTCAGGGAAAGGAAATCAATTACGCAAAAATGTAGGATCTACATAGATAATATCTTTCAGGACTTTGTAACCACTTGCCATTTACATAAGAGATACTTCGGACTTTTGCGTAGATTGGACGGGATTACAGTTAATAGTGAAGTACGTTGGGTTCTTTTAGATGTAGAAAGCCTGTATAGTAAAAATCCCACATGAAATTGTATTCAGCAGTAGAATTTTTTTTCACAAGAAGTATAGAATTCCAGGCTCACAATGCTTTTGTCATTAGACTACTTGACTTTGTGCTAAGGACATAAAAAATTTTGTCTTTTGCAACAAGACCTTCCACCAGCTCAGGGGCACCGCAATGGGGAGCCCTTGCGCTCCCGCATATGCAAATCTGTTCCTGGGCTGGTGGGAGGCTACCTTGGTATCCCAACCAGGGGATGATCAATGGCCCCCCCAGATTTTATTCTGGGGGAGGTACATTGATGACATCATCATCCTCTGGGAGGGCACAAGGAGTCATTTTGAGGAGTTTGTTGCACAACTTAACAAAAACAAAATCGGTATGCATTTCACATTTGAAGTGCAGGAGAGATGTTTACCCTTCTTGGATGTCCTTATCATCAAAGATCCGAATGGTAATATTCATACGGATATGTATAGGAAACCCACAGCAACTAACAGCTTGTTACACTGGAAAGTTACCATCCATTACCTTGTAGGAGAGGAATACCGAAGGGTCAATTTCTGAGAGTTAAAAGAAATTGCTCCCGAGATGAGGGGCTTTAGGAGACAGTCAGTATGTTAAGAGAGAGATTTCTTAATCGAGGTATCCCTTAAGAGCCTGGGCCCCAGCCTTCAGGCATGCACAAAAACAGAATAGGACAACTTTGCTACAAGGTAAACCCCAGGAAAATAAAGATAACAATAAAGCACGTATAGTTGCAACTTTTGATGACAGAAATCTAGAAGTGGTTAATATCCTTAAAAAATATTGGGGGATTCTAATGTTGGATCAGGATCTAGAAGGATATCTTCCTCCAACCCCCTTGATAACTTAACGGAGGGTGTTAGATCTATTAAGGATTTGACTGAAACCCTAGTCACTTACACCAATACCTTCCCAAGGCACGTGGTTGGAAAGGAGACCGATTGGTATGTTTAAATGTGGGCAGAGATGTGAGCCTGTCCCTACATACAACAAACCAAATCCTTACAAGTGCCTCAAATGGAAAAAAATTTTAAATTTGTGATTTTGCTAACTGTAGGACAGAAAGGGGTAGTTTACATGGTTTTCATGCCCTGCCCACTCAATTAATTGGAAAACAAGGGGAAAAATTTAAAAGAAGGTGGGAGAACATCTGGGGATATACGAAACAGGAAGACACACCCAGTGGCTCGACAAATGTGGGAACATCATAAGGTGAATGGAATCTCTGCGCTTTTTAAACTTAGAAGGTTGTGAGACCATCCCCCAGAGGAGGGGAATGGGATAGACGAATCCTATGTAAAGAGGCCCAATGGATATATCGTATGGATTCGGTTCATCCAAAGGGCCTCAATGAGACTTTGCAGTTTGGTTGTTTTATTGAATAGACTCTGCTTTGGGTCTGTTTACTTTGCTCTGCTTTGTTCGCACTCTCCATGGAGGATCACTATTGATTTTTCAAATCTGACCATTTGGGTTTTGTATCAGTACTATATTAGTAATTTTTTCCCTCCCTATTCATTGATTACTTTTCAGTTTGATAATTTATGTCAGCTGAGGACAGTGAATGTTTGTACCCCGAAATATTTGGCCCTGTTTTCAGCCCCATGTTAAACTATGTTTTGTCTGTTATATAGTAGTTGCTCTGGGAAAGTCATAGAATTAAAGGAGAAACGTCCCCCACAATACCGGCTATCAATACACATTGGAGTGGATGGGTGGCGTTAGGAACGAGTGCGCTTGCCACAGGTGATCTTTTCTGCTGTTGAGCAGTACATGTGGTCAGGTGCCATTTGAGCTTCAGCGCAGAGATCGAACTGTATTTTTAATAAGTACATTTACAATCCCTGGTAGCACTAATCGGAAGTGACATACACCTGTCTCCCAGACATGCGCGTGGCAGTATTTAGAACGCCGAGCCCGCATGGTCTGGGCCGGTCTCAAGACATGCGAGTGTCATTCCCGGCGCACCAACCGGGAAAAGACATGCATTTTCCCCTTTCCGACATGCGCAGTTCAGTAAACCGGAACGCCGTGCAAATTAAAAAATAGAGGATACGCGCACACAAATTATATAGGAACCCCGCAATAGGCATAAACCAATATTTCATCAATTTGGAAATGTTAAGCTTTTTTGTTATACATTTTAAAGGGGCATAGAAGGTATTTAAGGGGAAACGGAGATGATTTGCTCTGTATCCCTCTTATCCTGGGTGCCAGCATACCAAAGGAGCTGCGGGGATTATCATCCGTTAAAACCTGCAGCATCTAAGTTAAGTATCAGTCTCCCTATTTAAATTTGAATAGGAGGTATATGCGTTATAGGGACAGTGTATATGCGTTGTATATAGCGTACTCTTATTCCACAGCGAGAGGAGTTTTGAATCCCCTGATGTACCCTAAAAATGTATGGGGGGAAAAGCGTCGGGATAGCTGGGATGTAAGGTTTTTATACACGCAAGTAGTGATATTGTCTGTCATTAAAGCGGGGCCGCCCTTTATCGGGGCGAATACTCCACTGACAGATAGTACACAGTGTGCTTTATCATTAGGTATGTAGTGGTAATATATAGGGGTTTAGATTGTATAATTTTAGATAGTCTAGTAAAAGTTATGTTTTAACAGGGATTATAATTTGCAGTGATATAATGTATTTGTAGGATGTATATATTTGAATTGGAGAAGCAACCTTGAAACATCCATATGTAGTAATGAGAACATACACTGTATAGGCTAAGCTGCAGTTGCATGCAACTGCTGCAAGTTCTGGGGAATGCTGCATGTCATATAATGTAGGAAATTTAAACACACATATCATTAATAAAAGATAAGCTTCGTTGTACCAAGTCATTAAATGTTAAAAAACATCAGATTTCTCTCAATTCTGCAAGGAAACAGGTTTTACTTTTAGTTTATCAGAGAACTGTCACAATCGGGTGAGCTTTTTTTCTCTGGGAAATACCAACTCTGTAGGGGGAGCTGATTCTGTATGGTAAATTGAGCTGTGTACGCTGATCCGGCCAGGATTCAGATACTTCGCTGATCCAAAGAACACAATGGTAGAATTGATTTGCCTGTTTTTCTCAAATTCATAACTAATTCAAAAAGGTGAATTAATTCATTAATTCATCCTAATGAACAGCAAGTCAGCGAAATACAGATCCTTATGTATTATGCAGTCAAGCTAAAGGAGGACGGAACCGCTTGTAAAGGGTTAATCTGATAGAGGAAAACATAGCTGCTTGAAATCTGAGTCTCTATATAAACTGTGGCAGCCTCATCAAGGACATAGGTACTGCATGGTTTACCTCTGCTACTGCTTCCAGCCTCCTCTTCCAGCTCCATAACACACAGGAATTCATATTACATTGCTCTCATATAATGACATCCAGTATGAAGATAGCAGCAGTGATCTACCCTGTGTTTCAGACCTACAGGCTAATCCCTTCATACAACAACGTGACGGAAGTCTCAATCCGGTTTCAGCACAGCAGTGCGCCGCAAGTGAATCCTCCACCCGGTAACTCGTATAAACACTCACTTAATTGCAGACTTTAAAAGACAGCTAACTGACAAAATACATGTAGCGTGACAAGACTGACGCGTTTCGGGCTAAAAATCCCTTGTTCACAGTAAATATTTCAAGTGTTGCTGTCGTATATAAAACAGATAACAACCAATAAAATTCAAAAATGACACACATGTGACTGAAGTCAATAGAAAGCCAGAACCCCGGAACGGTAGAAAGGAACACGGTAACCTGTATAGCATAATATGCATGAATATAGATTACGACCATGCTAATGACGAAACTGGGCAAAAAACCTATATTTAAGATATGAATAGCCGCAATATATGTATGATTTAGTAAATTCAGTGTATGTACAGGAGGTCCGTGCGGTAATTCATCCCCTCTGGTACACGTGTACCTAACTTTAGGATCCAGAACGCTTCCTTCTAAGTTTTTTTTTACCCAGTTGCCGCCCCTGTATGGACGGGTAATGTGTTTGATAGCATAAAATTTAAAGCTAGAGAGGTTTCCTTGGTGGTGCTCTAGAAAGTGTCTAGCAGCGCCCGACATTTGACCCTGTTGATTTTTTATGGAATGAATGTGTTCTGATATACGGATTTTCAACTTCCGTATAGTACTGCCCACGTACTTGCTCTGGCAACTAGTGCATTCTATAATATAAATAACATGGGTACTGTTACAATTAAGAAATTGGTTGATTTTATAATTACTCAAATTTTTTGTATCAGTGAAGGTAGCGGTTTTGGCAGCATGCTTGCAAGTGCCGCACTGACTACCTCCACACAGAAAAAAACCTTTTTGTGAAAGCCAGGTTTTACCCAGGTTTTTAGAATTGCCAAAGAAAGTACTGGGAGATATAATGTCTCCTATGGTATTAGCTCTTCTAGGAACACATTCTATACCCCTATACAAAATTTTTGACAGCGTATCATCTTGTCGCAGGATGTTTAGATTTTTTAGGAAGATTTTTTTGATGTCCCAAAAATTCTTACTATACTTGGTAGAAAAAACTACCTTTTTAGCAATAGAATTCTTGCCCTGTTGTATTTTTGCTTTAGTAGGTTCTAGCAGTTGTGCCTTTGTTTTATGGCAATTTTTTTGTTTGGCTATATTCAAGTTTTTATAGTTGTACCCCCTCTGTTTTAATCTCAAGTCTATAGTTCTTTCTGCTTTTTCATAGTCTTGTGTCAAGGTGCAAATCCTCTTGGCCCTCACATATTCCCCATATGGTATGGCTTTGATTGTATGTGGCGAGTGGCAGCTATTGGCTTTTAAAATGGAATTACCTGCATTGGGCTTGCGATATAACGTGGTAGTTATGATACCTAAGTCAATGTTGCCCCTGAGATACATCCAAGAAGGGAATAGCATTTTTATCCCAAACTCCTGTGGAGCGTAAATTAAAAGAGTTATTATTAATGTATTCAAAAAAAAGCCGTATAAGCTCTACAGCGCGCCGCCAAATGATTAGGAGGTCGTCGTGGTAGCGCCCATACCATACCATTGCATCTGCAAAAGGGTTATTGACACTATAGATGGCATGGTGTTCCCACCATGCCATGGTGAGATTGGCCAATGAGGGCGAAAAAGTAGCCCCCCATAGGAGCACCCACCAGCTGTAAGTAGAAACTATTTTAAAATTTGAAATTCTATAGCCAATTATATAAATTCCTGCGTTTCTTCAGTATAGTTACACTGCTGTTTTAGAAAAAACTCTACCGCTATTAAAGCAATATTATGTGGAATACTTGAATATAAGCTCTCAACATCACAGCTAATCCAAGTGTAATCTTTATTCCATGGTTTTTCAGATAACATTTTTAATAATGCTTTAGTATCTTTGATATAGCCTGGTATTTTTTGCACAATGGGTTGTAAAAATTTGTCCACAAATATACTTAATCTTTCCCCTATTGAATTATTATCCGAAATAATCGGCCTAAGGCTAGGTGGAAATGCATTTTTGTGAACCTTAGGGACTCCATAAAAAATAGGGACCACTGGTTCATTGCCTAATAGGTAAGTTTTTTGCTTCTCTGATAATACTCCCTGGTTTCCACCATAATTTAGCAATGCTTCCAATTTTTTTCTAAAATTAATTGTGGGTTCCTCTCTAAGTTTTTTATATGTTATAGGGTCTTCCAAAATTTTATAAACTGTTGCTCCGCCCTTGTCCGCCCTTTTGATAACTAAGTTTTTATTATTTTTGAGCTCTTTAATGGCTTTTGATTGAGACCATGTGAGATTTTGTTTGTATTTCTTTTGCTTGGAATTATTTCTTTTGAAATTATTTTTTTCATCTAGTTTCATGAGATCACGTTCCATGGCATACTGGAAGCTGCCAGTATGTGGATGGGATGTTTGTCTTTCTGGAGGTACTGGATTTTCATTGGCATCTGTATCTGTGTTCCCACAATCAGAGCTTTCAATCTCGGAGAAACTCACTGTTCTATATTGATTTTTCTCCATCTTTTTTTCATAATAGATCTTGGTTGGTAATTAGTAGTGATGGGCGATTATGTTGACTATCGTCATCGGGTCGATAGTCGATATTGGCAATTATCAATACGATATCCGATAGTCGATAATAGATTATCGCCGATGACCATTAAAGTCTATGGGAGAGGAACAACACCTTCATTCTTACACCCAAACAGGGATGGAGAAGCTGAATTAACATCCCCAACACAAACTGTATATTGCTACATCTTAGGCAAGACAATTAGGTTATGAAAGCCACAGAAAAAAAATCACAGACCATTCACTATCCCTGTCTTGCACCACAGCATGACCCTTAAACCTGCATGACCCACAAATTAAAAAGTGCCAGAAGGCAGTATGATTTGAACCATCATTTTACTTGAACTGGATATTGAATATCCCTGTCCTGGAACGCAGCATGAGCCCCAAACCAGCATGACCCCAGATTAAAAAGTGCCGGAAAAAGGAGTCTTTCAACCACCATTTTAGTTGAACTGGACATTAACTATAACTGTCCTGTACCGCAGTATGACCATTAAACCTGTCTGACCCACAGATTAAAAAGTTCTGGAAAAAGGAGTCTTTGAACCACCTTTTTAGTTGAACTGGACATTGACTATACCTGTCCTGGACTGCAGTATGACCATTAAACCTGTCTGACCGCCAAATTAAAAAAGTGGCGGGAAAAGGAGTCTTTGAACCACCATTTTAGTTGAACTGGACATTAACTATATCTGTCCTGTACCGCAGTATGACCATTAAACCTGTCTGACCCACAGATTAAAAAGTGCTGGGAAAAGGAGTCTTTCAACCACCATTTTAGTTGAACTGGACATTGACTATACCTGTCCTGGACCGCAGTTTGAATATTAAACCTGTCCTACCCACAAATTAAAAAGTGCCGGGAAAAGGAGTCTTTGAATCACCATTTTAGTTGAACTGGACATTAAAGGGATTGTCTCGCTACAAAGAATAGCTTTCAAATTGTAGGGAACACAATAAAGACATTTTCCAAATATATTGCTTTGTTCCTCTGTTTTCCTTAAGGGGATACAAGTGAATTTATGACCTCCCTGGCTATTTCAGGTCCCTCAGTATCCTACCTGTAAACAATTCTCCCCCTGCTGTTTGTTCAATGAGATAACAGTGAGTGATGTCATCACACAGGACACTGCAGTGACCTGTGCTGCTCAGCAGTAAAAAGCTTGATTTATGTAAAATAAACAGAACTGTAATTAGGGCTTTTGTTTTGGGGATCAGATAAGAAGTCCTGTTAGTAGTTTGAGAAGCTAATCTGATCTAATTAGCAACTGAAAGCAAAACAGAGCACAGAGCTGTACAAGCATGGAGCTTATGCAAATGAGTCAGTCTGAACCAGGAAGTGGCAGAGTATTTCATTCATGCATTCACTGAAACTCTGTAGGGAGACAACTCCTTTAACTATATCTGTCCTGTACCGCAGAATGACCATTAAACCTGTCTGACCCACAGATTCAAAAGTGCCGGAAATAGGAGTCTTTCAACCACCATTTTAGTTTCACTGGACATTGACTATACCTGTCCTGGGCCACAGCATGAGCCCCAAACCTGCCTGACCCCCACATTTAAAAAGTGCCGGAAAAAGGAGTCTTTCAACCACCATTTTCGTTTCACTGGACATAGACTATCCCTGTCCTGGGCCACAGCATGACCCCTAAACCTGTTTGACCCACAGATCACAAAGTGGCACTATGCTATTTTGTACATTGACTCTCATTTAGTATATTTTTTGGTAACTGACATTTGTTTACAGAATTTATTTAGGGAATTTTTATTTATAGTTTTACATTATTACCATTTTGCTTTTTTTTCAAGTGTGATAACATACAACATACACCCCTACCTGCAGTTTTTAAAGGTATTTTTTACACGTGTAGATGTGTTAATTCGTCCGCACACCCATAAGTAATACAAATGTCCTAATCATCCCCAAAACACTTCTTAGTTGAGAAGACATTTGCCCTCCTGGCTTCTGAGACTGATTCAGCCCAATCAATTCAATGGTTTCATTTTTCCTCCAAATCCTTCTTCATTGATTAGGGACAGACTCCCCTGGAGATCAAATGATGCGACCCCATAGTGACTCCAGCCTCAGAAAATTTTAAGCCTCAAATTGTGCAATTTGTGTCCAGCCCTGGACCCCTTTTTGACACTACTTAACCTCACATAAATCACCTTTTTCAAAATCTGATTTTTTAGAGAAATTGGAAGCTCTCCTGATTGCCCCTAACGTTGAGAGCCAGTGCTGCCGTCAGCCATCTGTTAACACGGAGGTCCGGCTGCCAGACTTACAGTGGGTGCAATGAGAGCCCAGGCTGGCGTCCGTCATCTATTAACACGGTAAAAATGCCCTTATGACGCAGCAACGAAAACAGTCGTGCTGAAGCAGAGTGCGGAAGCGGAAGTGTGAGGTAAGACCTCCAGCCTTCCTCAGTACACAGTCAAGGGGTAGCGCTTGCCCCTCCGTATTAGTGCGGACCAATTGAGCTTCACTTGGAAATACTGGTGTTAACGCCCCCTTTTCCCAAAACAGGTGCCCTTTTTCTGGCTTCTTTTTCTCATTTTACTAACGTTGGAGGAAATTGTCCGGGTACTTTTGTTCTCTGCCCGTGCTCCATACTCCATGCCCTCGAATAACCACACTGGTCAATTTTTCCTGTACCTCCTTGTACAATTCAGAGGAATTTTTTTTTCCCACTATTTTGTACGCAATTTTTTTGTCTTTAATTCTAGAAACACTTTTTTAAAAAATAGGATAAAAATCCCACTGTCTTTGTTTCTCTTTTTAATTGTTTTTAAATGGGTTGTCTCAATAAAGGGATTGTAGCTAGTTAAAGATCTTGCAAAAAAAAGTCTTTTGCATATGTGTCCCTTAACAGTGTCCTACCTATTCCCGTTTTTTGACAGCACCATCACCCCCTCTTTTACAATTGTGAAGAACAAATGTTGTTAGAAACAAAATTTTTTATAATAGGGCTGTTTTGTATAGCTCATTTTCCCGCAAAATCCCCCCCAAAAAATTTAAAAACATGATCAATGAAAACCCCTTTGGACAAATTTTGAAAACAAGTCTGTTTTGAAAAAAATTTTTTTTTTTTAAAGGCCTGTAGTATCTGCATGTCACAGCAAAAAGCCCCCAAAAATCAAAGCATACCCCTTAGCCACTTTGGACAATTGTGAAGAAAAAATGTTGTTTGAAACCATTTTTTTTTATAAAAGACCTTAGTTTTGCTCATTCACAGCAAAAAAGCCCCCCAAAAATTTTAAAGCATGACCCCTTTAGCTATTTGGCAATTGTGAAGAACAAATGTCTTTAGAAAAAAAATTTTTTTTAGAATAGGGGCCTGTATGTTGGTGCTTTCAAAGCAGCATAAAAAAAAATTTTTAAAAATGGGCTTCTCACCACTGTTAAAAATTGTAGGGGGAAATGCCTTTAAAAACCCATTTCTGTTCCAAAGGACCATGATTATTGGTATCTCACACAACATACCCCAAAAAATTAAAAAAGCTTTCAGCCCTATTAAAAAAGTGATGGGGAAAAAGCCACTTTTAAAACCCCATTTCTGTTCCAAAGGACCATAAATATGCGTATCTACAGCAACTACCTCAAAACTATTTAAATGCGAAAATTTCTAAAGATAAATTGAGTAAAAGGAATCGTGTGTCATGAAACCTTGCTGTCTTTTCATCCCTCACAGCAAAACCACAAATGAACTGTTGGGGAAAAAAAGGAATAAAAAATTTCAGTAAAAAATGATATTTTAAAAAAACGTTTTCAAGAGGACCATTTCTTTTTTAAGGGAATGTGAAGTAGACCCCGGGAACTAATTTTTGACCTCGGCAAATTTGGGGGCCCCGCATACAGAGATCCCTGCCTGATTTTCTTTATGAAAATCAAAAAAGATCCCATTATTTGGAAAATTTGGACGTTTGTCTGTAATGACCCTCCACTGTGCTGAAGGTCCCTCAATGTGATGCTGGTGTGGGGGAGGACAACACCTCTATGGCGTGGCGAGCTCGGGGCCCTTCGTCTATTTTGGATACCCCGAAGTCATTGGGGGCCCGGAACACAACAAAAAAACGGGGTTGAACCAAAGTCTGAAACATGTCTTTAAACTGGTCTCTGTTGTTGGTGGTGCCTGCATTTCATCTTGGTAGGTGGGAAATAAAGTTCCAAGGTCACCCATTAGGCTTCTGCCCCTTTCCCGCTGCTGCTGCTGCCCCCTACGGTGCTTGGGCCTCTACTCCTGTCACGTCGTGATGTTTTTCCACCGGAATTTAGGAACTGAAGCGAGCAACGATGTTCCCTTGATCAATCAGAAAGTCCCATTTCCTGCATTTTACTCTTATTTGGGGGGTGGAAAGGGAAATCGAGTTTTGTTTTTGTACCGGGGGTCCAGGGTGGTGGGCCCCCCAGTAAAAAGTTGTTCATTTTGATGGCCTTAATTGAGGATATGTTGGGGGAAATGGAGCATCTAAGCACTCATGTACGATTTGGGGCCTTGATTTCCCAAGCCTCTGGTTTGGGGGGACTAGAAACTGATTTCCCATCTCCTCCTCCGCCCAAAATTGCGCCCAAACCCCTTTCCAAGGCAGGGCGTCGTAACGGCGGTGTTAGGAATACCCCCTCCTCCCCCCCGCCTTTTCCGCACGCTTCAAAACAGCCCCGGGCTTGCCTAGATGATGACCCTGAAGCTGATGCCACCTTGCGCTAGCCCGGCCCCGAACACTGCCTAATGAAGACCGATGAAATTGTGAAATGTCGGGCCTTGGGGATTGACGAGAGAAAGGCCCCGTTCCGCATCGGGGTTCCATCTCCTCCTCTTCCTGGCGGGACCTTTTTTTTCAGATGCCAACGATCGTCTCCAGAATAAGATCCCCAAAATGCCATGCACAAGGGCATTTCCGCAGACCTTTTGGGGCTTTTTTAAAACTGGAAAGGGAGGGTGCAAGCTCTTTCACCTCCCCCCCACTCTCGGTGGTTCAACCCCCCAGGTCCGACCGCTCTTGCAGGCCAGTTCACTTCGTACTGCAAAATGGCATTCCTCGCCACAATCGCTGGAGCAGGGTTGGAGGGGGGGAATTTCCCAGCTGTTCCACGTAAACAATAGACGGTTGACGGTGAAGGCCCGAGCGCATGCAACGCACCCGGGCGGAGAAGCAGGGTGCAAACGCCGAATGCAATTTAGATTTCGACCCTTCCTCAGCACAAAAAAAAGAAAAACCAAAACCCACAATATAGTGAAAAAATATTGCCCCTCAGAAGCCAAAATACAAAACCAGGAAGAGGAACTAAAGGCCTTTAAAACATAATTTTTTAATAAATATAATAGTAAAAAATACACACTAGTGAAAAATACAAAAAAAAAAATATAAACACACTCCTCTAAAACAAGCACACGTATGGGACAAGGACTACAAGAAATCCCTATAGAGCCCCAAGGAGGGCAGCTATTACACCCTTGCCTATACAAAAACAGGAGAGTCGCTCCAATAAGGGCGGTCCTGGCAGGACCCTGACCCTGCAAACACTAACCCTAGAAAAAAATCCTATGGATCCTATCCCAACATGTTTCGATCCTCCTACACAGATCGCATCAGGGGATGATGAGGAGCAGGACCGACAGGTACAAAGAAACCCCAATGCAACAAAGAGTGGTAACTGATGCACAAAAAGTTCCCTCATTATAGACTGCACAATAAATATAACCCGCAACCTCCAAATGATTATAAAGAGAATGCGAGTTAGGCAGCACAAAATAGGATTCAGGCATCAATCGCCTAATAGAAGAATCCGCAAGGGAAAAAATGCAGGAGCGGTTATGTCCCGCCCCCCTGTGAGGGTGTCCCAGCAGGGGCCCAGGTAATGGAGACGTCACTGCTGGGACACCCTCACGGGGTGCGGGATATAACCGTCCTGCATTATTACCCTTGCAGGATTCTTCTATTAGGCGATTGATGCCTGAACCCTATTTTGTGCTGCCTAACTCGCATTCTCTTTATAATCATTTGGAGTTGCGTGAGTATAATTATTGTGCATCTATAATGAGGTAACCTTTTGTGCATCGTTACCACTCTTTGTGCATTGGATTTCTTTGTACCTGTCGTCCCTGCTCCTCATCATCCCCTGATGCGATCTGTGTAGGAGGATCGAAACATGTTGGGATAGGATCCATAGGATTTTTTTCTAGGGTTAGTTTTTTGCAGGGTCAGGCTCCTGCCAGGACCGCCCTTATTGGGGCGACTCTCCTGTTTTTGTATAGGCAAGGGTGTAATAGCTGCTCAGAAGGCAGTCCAGACCCGGGTAGCTCTTTAGAAATTTCTGGACGACAAGGTTCATGCCATGTGCCAGGAAAAGGGATTTGCTCCAGCCTACCGATCTTAAAGAGAGGCCAGCAGATTTCGTCCATTATCGCACACCACCTTGCCTGGCAAAAGGGTTTCTTGTCACCCAGCCAGCGCTGGGTCTCGTTGTGGAGAGCCGTCCACAGCTCCTGACCTGTATGTGGACGTCTCCAAGACAGATTCATTTAAAACACGGCCTGGTTTCTCTGGGCACGTGAATGCCACCAGAAACCTTGGGGGAAAGAACCCTGCACCATCCCTGCGGTTTTGAAGACCGGCCTGAGAGCCACCGTCGCCCCAGAGACATCTACCCAGCTCACCCAGTGGGCTGTCACAGAGTATAGCGCCTTGGCCATGCTTACTAGTCCATGTGCCATTGTCGGTGGTCAGATGGACTTTTCCGGCCACAATGCAGACAACGCGCTTGAAATTTTAGTTTGACAAGTGGCTGGCCAGGGCAGGGACGGCTTTCTGGCAAAGAAATGCCTGCTCGGCATCTGGTATTGGGGCAGGAAAGGGGGCCATGACGTGGCGGAACCCATCTGTGTCCACCAGACGGAAAGGCAACATTCCGGGCCCAAAAAGCCTGGCAATGCCGACATCAGGCTTTTGGTTTTGGGGATGGTTTGGGTTAAAGTGTTTCTTCTGCTCCCAAACCTGGAAGACAGAAGGCTGGCTGCTAGACTGGCCGCTGTACGGCGTGCAGGTCGTCAAACTGGCGGAAGGAGAAGGTTAGGATGGGTCTCTGGTGGTGCTGGTGGGGACTCCCGGGCGACGGTGGAGGCTGAAGCGAGGGTGATCCCTGATCAAAGACTCTGAGAGACATGGGCAGCTGAGGAACGCTTGGTGGTGGCGGAGGAGGAGGAGGAGACAGAGGGTGTGACAGTGGTTGGAGGCCCGGCATCGGTCTGACCTTTTTTTGGCCAAGTGTTGCCTCCATTTCTACTCATGCATTCGATGCATGTGACTAGACATGTTGGTGGTGGTTAACCACCTAAGGTTCTTGCCTCTACTTATGCGTTTACGGCAAGGCGGCATATTACATTGCTGGGTGAATCAGAGGCTTGCTCAAAGAAGCCCAGCTTGATAGGTCCTGGACCTTTATGACGGCGATAAGCGAGGAGCGGGGTTTCCGCTGACCGTGGCTGGCGGAATCATATCAGCGGACTTCTGCGACCGCCCTCTCCCTTTTTGTGGCGGGACCCGTACTGACACTACCCCATCGTCTTCCTCCTCGTCCAGTGATGACGCGCTCGCAAGCAAATTCTGCTGAAAAGACCACGTTGGATCCGCCCTGTCGTCATCATCATCATCAACACAGGTGACTTCGTCGTCCTGACATTCTGCCAAACCAGGGGCTGCGGGGTACAACAAGAGGGACTGCAAGGCGTTGCCCGATCGCCCCCCGGGTTTTTGCCGAATTGACCGGCTTCCTTCTCCTCCTCTGATGGCATCAGTAACTGGCGTCAGAGCAAGAAAATCATCATCTTTGGCCTCTTGATCTTTTAACATGCCTTCTGACCCCAACCGCATTTTTTCATCAAAGAGGTCTTCAGAAAATGGATTACCCACAGTGGTGAGTACACGAGTTGACATTTGCGCTGCTTCATGTTGGACGGATGCTCATGATGACATTTGTGACCGTGACTGGGAGGACGAGGAGGTAAGACTGCTGGATGCAGGTTGCATTAACCACTGAAGTACAGATTGGCGACACTGTTTGTTACTGAGATTCACAGGGCCTTGACCCAGCGATGACAGGCCTGACGGTCCTGCAACTGACGAAACCGCTGGCATGCGTGTTGTCCCCCACACGGAAGGAGCACCTTCTCTCGTACCTCTACCTCCATGTCCTACCCCCCCTTTGCTCGCTTACCACCTGAATTTCGCTCCGTGTTCAGAAAGATAAAAATTTGAGAAGGTATGGAAGAGTTTTGGAAAGTCTCTTATTAAAAGACAGCAAATCACAGCTATTCTCAAATCCCTCAAATCAAAACAAAATTTCCGGATTCAAATTTAACTGCATGGTGGCTCTATCAAAAAAGCTGGCCTGGGCCCCAAAATGAAAAAAACACATATCTGAAATGTATACGGATAATAAAAGGAATTTTTTGGCACCTATCAATTTACCTGTGTTGACTACAAAATTGCTATATTCAACTTTAAAAAGCAAAGTAGCTCTATGAACAAAGCTTGACTGACCAAAAGTGAAAAAAACACCTGTCTGAAATGTATACGGGGTAATAAAAGGTATTTTCTGGCACTATCAACCTGGGTGACAACAAAATTGCTGTATTTAAATTAAGTGCAAATTAGATCTATCACAGAAGCTTGACTGACCAAAAGTTGAAAAAAGGCACCTGTCTGAAATGTATTCGTGAATACTAAGAAGTAATTATTGGCACCTATCAATTCCCTGTGGTGACTAACTAAATTGCTGTATACAAATTTAACTGCAAAAGTAGCTCTAATGAACAAGAGCTTGACTGACCAAAAGGTGAAAAAAAAAAAACACCTGTCTGAAAATGTAAACAGGGAATAAAAAAAGGTATTTTTGGCACCTAACATTACACCTGTGTTGACATACAAGTTGCTGGATTCAAATTAACTGCAAGTGTCCTATAACACAGCTGTCCTCGCAAAGTGGAAAAAACACGAATATGAAATGTATATGGATAAATAAAAGGTATTTATTTGGCACCTAACAGCCTGTGTGACTACAAAATTGCTTGTATTCAAATTTAACCTTGCACAGAAGATCTAACAACAAAGCTGACTGACTAAAATGAAAAAAACACCTGTCTGAAATGTATACGGGATAAGAAAAGGTATTTTTGGCACCTTCAACCGATTGTTGACTAAACATTGCTGTATCAAATTTAACTTGGCAAGGCGCTATATCACAAAGCTGGACAGGTCAAAATTGAAAAAGAATACCTATCTTAAATGTAAACTGAAAAATAATATGGAGTTTTGCACCTAACAAATAGACCTGCAGTTACTAGCAAAGATCTGTATCCTAATATAAGGCAATGCAATATCTAAACAAAGTTTTGCTGTACAATATCCGTATCTTATAGAGCTTGTTCTGTGGCCGTTCGCCCGCCCCCCCCCCCGCTCCCCCCCCCAAGTGACTTTACAGCGTAGATGCTCCTTTAAGATTCTCTGCCTAAACTACCTAAAATTGAAAATCTCTGATCTAACTAATTCTAAGGTTCACAGCAAAAAGAAAGAGCTGCCCTCTTTAAAAAAAGGGGGGGAAAAAATTTCGCTGAGCTTTTTTTTAACAGAGGCAAGAGCGAATGTCCAAAGCTATGGGGACGTGAAACCAATGATCATGAAAAGGTAGGGCGGTTCTATTTTAAAACGAGGTCAGTGTTTTTTCCCACCCAAAATCGAACCCAAAACCCAAAACCCAGCCCCAAGACCTCCCCACACAATCTCATCCTGCTCTATTCTGTAAGTGTTTTGGGGCCGCCAAAATGCCCAGGAATTTGCCTAACGGCGCGATATTAAAGATTATGCACAGTTTTTAACCTAAATTATCTCGTGATCTAAAAACCCGATCAACGAAAAATCCCGTCCCAAATTTAAATTTTGTCGTATTAACGCTTTAACACTATTTTTTTTTAAAAATCGTTTGTTGGTAATGACAGAGTCAAATATTTCCTGTAAGTTTAACAAGTTTGGCACACACGTTGATGGGTTTTTTGGGGCCCCTTCCTCCATGCAGCTCTCCTCTAGAAGGTTTTTGTTTTGGGCTTCGCGGGCAAAACGGAAATTTCAAATCCCCCCAAATTTTTATGAGGTTGAGATTGGGATGGGTAGGGCCCTACTAGGACCTTGAAATGCCTATTACAAAGCCACTCCTTCGTTGCCATGGCAGTGTGCTTGGGATCATTGTCATGCTGAAAGATCCAGCCACAATCCATCTTCAATGCCCTTGCTGATGGAAGGAGATTTGTACTCAAAATCTCATGATACATGGCTCCATTCATTCTTTAAAGTTCACGGATCAGTTGTCCTGGACCCTTTGTAGAGAAACATCCCCAAAGCATGATGTTTCCACCCCCATGTTTCACTGTAGATGCAACTCAGCATTCTCTCTCCTCCAAACACGACGAGGTGTGTTACTACCCAAGAGTGCTACTTTGGTTACATCTGACCATATGACATTCTCCCAGTACTCTTCTGGATCATCCAAATGCTCTCTGTCAAACTTCAGACGGATCCGGACATATACTGGCTTTAGCAAGGGAACACGTCTGGCACTACAGGATCCAAGTCCTTCGTGGCAGAGTGTGTCATTCACTAGGTCCACCCGTGTGGTTCTGGGATTTTTGCTCTCCGTTCTTGTGATCATATTGACCCCACGGGGTGAGATCTTGGGCGGAGCCTTAGATCGAGAGAGATTGTCAGTGGTCTTGTATGTCTTCCATTTTCTAATTATTGCTCCCACGGTTGATTTCTTCAAACCAAGCTGCATGCCTATTGCAGATTCAGTCTTCCCAGCCTGGTGAAGGGCTACAATTTTGTTTCTGGTGTCCTTCAAGAGTTCTTTGGTCTTCACCATAGTGGAGTTTGGAGTGTGGCTGTTTGAGGTTGTGGACAGGTGTCTTTTATACTGATAACACGTTCAAACCGGTGCCATTACTACAGGTAATGTGTAACTTGCACAATTGATAACTGACTAAGTACTTTTCCCACCACTGTATACAATACTGGGAATTCAGAAAGGGGTTATTTGGACTGATTTTTCCTTATCCTCTTCATCAGCTGGTCTAATATAATGGAACAACAATGAGTCTGAGTGTTTTGCTTTTTTTTTTTTTACATTATTTTCCAGTGCAGACTTATGTAAGCTATAAATCGTCCCAAAATGTTTGGACTTTTGTGCATGTCCAAAAATAATGACATGAGTCAGCATCGGCTTCTCCGCACTTTATTATTATTATTATTATTATTATTATTAAGTATTTTAGAGCGCCATTGAATCCGGGCTGTCATTCGGGGGGGTTAACACATTACAAAAATCAAACGGTCAATGATAAGTGAACAATGACAATGGCACGACGGGAGAAGGACCCACCGCGAGGGCTTAAATCTACAAGGGGGGAGAAAGAGACGGGAGGTGGGGGGCGACAGTATGTGAGGAAGTAGTGACAAGTTTGTGGGGGTTGTAGGCAAGCCTAAGAAAGGGTTTTTTAGGTTTTTTTTTTGAAGTGGGAAAGTGGGGGAGAGTCTGTGTGTTGGGGCAGTATTTCCCAGAGGTGGGTGAAGCCCGGAGAAGCTTGGAGAGGTTGGTGAGAGCTGATAAGGGAAGCAAGGAAAGGTCCTGAAGGAGCGGAGATTGGTGAGGGGAGAATTTAAAAGTAGGGCAGAGATGTATGGGGGGAGAGGGTCGGGAGACCCTTTTGTAGGTCTTGTTATATTAAATAATTCTTTGGGCGATGGGAGCCATGAAGGGATGGGCAAGGGGAGGCAAGGAGTAGCGGGAGAGAGGTGGATAAGAGGGGCACAGATTTAAAGAATGGATTTAGGGGCAAGGGTGCTAGAGGGAGCCAAAGGGAAGGGATTTTGCAGTAGTCTGGGGCGGGAATCAAGGGCATGGACCAGCATTTTTTAGGTCAATAGGCCGAGGGGATGCGAGAGATTTTTTTCGGGTGGAGGCGGCAGGCAAGGTGAGGGTTTGGATTGTGTATGAAAGATAGACCAAGCTAGATTCCCCCAACGCGGATTTGGGGGACCGGTGAGAGTGTGGAGCCTTTGACGTAATAGAGGATCGGGGGGCGGGGTAGATTTGGAGGGGAAAATGTGAGTTCTGTTTCTAATTTATTTTGGGGGACTGAGGAAGAAGGAGGAAAGGAGGAAGACAGTCGGGAAAACCGGGGAGTAGAGAATGACGTCGGGGCCAGTGTAGAGGGGGTACATCAAAAGGTGGTAATGAAAGCCATGGAGGCTATACTGACCGAGCCAAGGGTGTAGATGAGAAGGTAGTGGGCCCATACGCCCTTTGGGGGGACACCAAAAGGGGGGGGCCGGGGGGGAGGAGGTGGAGCGAGAATAAAACCCCTGAATGTCCGACATGAGGTAGAGGAGATCCGGAAAGAGCCAAGTCTGTGATGCCGAGGGAGGAGAGGATTTGAGGAAAAAAGGTCCATGCAAAGGCAGAGGACAGGTTAAGAGGGGACACAAGTATGGCGTGAGGCTTTAGCAGTTATTTGTCATTATGACTTTTGGTTGGGGGGTTTTCAGTAGAGTGAGGGGTCGGAAACAGATAAAAGGGGTCAAGAAGAGAGTTGGGGGAGGGGTGGGAGGCAGCGAAAAAACGTGCTGCCGAGGAGTTTGGAAGCAAAAGGGGAGCATGAGAGGGGCGATAGTTGGACGAAAGAGGGTCAAGGGTTTTTTTTTAGATTGGAGTGATAGTAGCGTGTTTAAAAGGGAAAGGGAAGATGCCGAGTTGTGAAGGTTTAAGAGTGGGTGAGGGGGTGGGGGATAGGGGCACCGAGGTCAGGGGTGGGTTTTGATAGGGGAATAAGATAAGGGGGGGGGAGTTAGGTTTGATTGAAGTTTAAAGAAAGGGAAGTTTTATGGTGACTGTGGGGGGAAAAAGTTTAAAGGGGGGAGCGTTTGCAAGGGTAAGGGAGGATGGTGGGACGGGGGGTGAAACTTTCTCTGAGTGGTTTCTTCTGGAGGAATGATGGGAAGTTTCTGCTGAAAGGGGGGGATGGGGGGGAGGTGCTGGGGGACGGAGAAGGAGTTAAGGTTTTGAATAATTGTCTGGGGTTGTGGGACAGGAAGATATGAGAGTGGTGAAGTAATCCTGTTTGGCTGGGTGAGTGCAATTTTAAAAATATGCAGTGATTGTTTGTATAAGGAAAATCATTATGGAGGGTTTTCTTCCGCGGCGTTCTGCACCTGGAAACCCTCATTGTTTTTTGAAGTCTGTGTGCCAGGGTTGTCTGTTTAATTTTTCGGGGTTTTGTGGTGGAGGGGGGGCACCCAGCAAGGCGGGGATGATTGTGTGGTTTAGAAAGTGGTGGCTACGTCGGGGCATTAATGAGGGAATAGGGAAAAGGTGCAAGAGAGTAAGGAGTGAAAGGGTTTTAGGCTTTGAAGGGGTTTCCCGCGGGGTACTGGAAAGAGACAGAAGCGGTGGGGGGGAGATGGGGAGAAGGTAAGGGTTTTTGGGCGATATGGGGTGGGGGGAGTTTGGAGGTCAGATAGGGGGGGAGAGGGGGTAAAATGAGGGCTATTGGGCCCTCTTTGTGAGTGGCCCCGAGGCCACTGGGAGAGGTCAAAGGAGGAGCAAAGGAAAGAATTTGTTGAAGCAAGTGGGGGGTGTCGAAATTGGGGGTGTTGAAGTTCCCCTGTGATGTGCACTTGGGGAAGGAAAATTGTTGGAAAGAGAGGTGAGGGTGGTAGATTGAAAGCGTAAATAGCGTTATATATGAACCTAAAATGGTAATCACGCCAATTTTCACAAATAACTTGTTTCCTGGCATGTGTCAGCCCTTCTAGAAACTTTCATGCATTATATGGGTCGTCCAGGCATTTTGCCCATATCTTAAAAGCTATATCCGGTGAAACACATCCAATTACATTTCTAAGGGCTGAGTAAATGCCCGATAGATTCCCTCCAACCTCTTTCTCTTCTAATAACATATCACATTTGCTTTTAGTAGCTTTGCGATTTAGATCCCGCAGTCCTAATTTACAGAAGTTAAAACTCTCAAGGACTAACAGAAGGAACCCTTAGGTAATTTAAACTTTTCCATAATATCTTTCAACTTGAGCCATCTGTGTTCTTTTACATGTATTAAATGATCTACTGTTTCTAAGCCTTTTTGATGGAGCGTTGCAGACATGATGGTGTCCTGCATCTTAGCCATTTCTGGGTGGTCTCACAAGGGCATATGTTTGGACATCATAAAATGAAACTTGTGCGATTGTTCTTTCCATGTGTAGGTAGTATCTCTTAATAATACGGAGGAATTTATGTGTGAGGGTAATTTAGAAAAAGAGGTATGTAGTAGTGCATGGGGTGCCAGGGTGTCACTAATTCTTTGTCTGGGAGCCAGTTAGAGAACCTATGTGATTAATTTGCCCAATTAATAATGTGTCTATTAAGACAGGACAGGTTATAGCATTGACTCATCTTTCGCTTTGATTTGTGAGATTCTAGGTCTCCTCCCTGCCCACATGAAATTTGTAAAATCTGAGTTATGCTTCTGCACATCCGTATGTTTCAAAAGTAGTGACAGTGTCTGGAGGGGACTTTGACAGTGTTGACGAATATTGCTTGTGCACTTTCCTATTCTAATACAGTTGGCAGTAGTTTCTTAGACAATTTTATCAGCAATAGAATGGTTTTTTTTTGTTTTTTTGGGGTGTTAGTGGGAGAGGGTTTTGTATAAAAAGCAAACAAATATATATATTTAAGTCCTCCAAAGTCATTTTATCCCTCTGCTGCTAGAACAGCTCTTACTCTTTTTTGAGGATGGCTGCCTGGATTGTTATTTGTTCAGCCATAGAAGCCCCATTTTGCTTCTAGTCAGTTTACACATTTATCCCAAATGTGTTTGTTGGTATCCATACAGGACAGTTATTTACTTCCATACGAAACTCAGTAAGTTATGGTTGTATACCTTACTTCAAGTACAGTTGGACAACTATGATTCTCAAGAAATGCTTTGGAGATGCTTCTTCAAGTTTTGGGACTTATAAAGACAAACAGTCTAAAACCAGTTTTGTCCTTACATTAGATGGTAAAAATTATTCATACCTAAAATAGGAGTGTCTTTTTCAGTACTGGTGTCAATGGAATCTCATGCTTATGAGTAAAATGGAATCTATGAACTTGCCAACAAAACATTTCTATGCTGCTATTTTTCCCAGTGGGGTTACCAAGTGTCCGATGTGGGGACATAACTTATCTACATTGCTTATACTTTATGCTATTCATTAAGTTTTGAATAGTATACAGCTCTAGTCATATGCTCTATTTCTAGTCTTTAAATGTTCTTTTATTATTACTTAACTTCCTTTATTCCTTCCTTTATTTAGGTTCCAAAACTCCCACCAAGAATGGTATTATATATTTTAATGTATTATAGTATGCAGAACAAGTCAAGTTTGTGTTAAAGGGTTGTCCTGAAATAAAAAAAAAAAAAACAAACATGTTTGCTTTCTCCAGATGCAGCCCCACATCTGCTCTTTGGTTGTATCTAGTATTGCAGCTTGTAATAAACCTGTGGATGTTGTTTTTGGAAGATAGCAGCTATGCTGTTGTTACTCTTCAGACAAGTGCACCATCTAAGTTATAGTCTGGTGCTCTAAGGTGTGGCGCATAAGAACATTCACTGTTATTCACACTTTACCTCCAAAAGGAAATATGGATTTACTTGGTTAGAAACCCAGGTTGCAATTGTTGAAGAAGAGATAAAGAAGTGCTTCCTTTTGTGGAACTTAAAATACAAACTGTATCATTAAACAAGTGTGAATTGTGCTCACCTTAAAGTGTTGTGCAGTGAAGGCACAACATTTCCAATTGCGTAGGACTAAATGATCTGGTTGATAACTCCTCATGTCACCCCAGCTTTGTATTTTGGATGTAGGGGTTAAAACCATAGCTAACATTTTTTTGTGAATAAACAGCGTCTTCAGGAATCTGATGGACAAAGTGGGATCCAAGAACGTGGAGACAGCGATCAAACAAGCAGTTCTTTTTATTATAAATGTAGTACAAATAAAACTAAAACAACAAATTTTGTGTTGGTACACACTTCGTCAGAGAAACCTGATTAAGTGTATATCAACAGAAAACAGGTTGTTTCAGTTTAATTTTGTACTATGTTTATAATAACAAGAACCATTTAGTTAAGCACTCTCTCCACATCCTTGAATCTGACTTTGTCCATTGGATTCCTGAAGACCCTGATTCTTCACAAAATATTAGCTTTAAGTTTAGTAACTTTGCTTTCTAGTTCTTTCCCACACTTTATATAAACCCATCAAAATGTATTACTAAAATAATATTCCTTACTTTTGCAATACAGTTTCCACAGATAGGTCACTAAAGCCTTACTACACTACAGAAGAGATGTTTCTATAGTTCAGGAGGGATAAAGTGACACAATCTTCTGACAATGCCTCCTGATTAAACCTCTCTTGCAGTATAATAACTCTGTATATCATTAAATGACACATCTGTTTCTAACAATATCTGGACAACAAAACATAAAAATACTATTACATGTTAAAAACCTGACGCCAAGCAAATTTAGGTATCGTACACGGAATCAAAGTTGCTAAGTCGTGCTTAGGTTTCTGGCTGTCAGGATGTTTAGTATGTGTCCCTGGGTAAAATGCTGAAGCTCTGATGAAGTTAGAGGTGTTACTAGCCAGATTAATGTGGTCAGAAAGTTGCTAGGTGTATTGTAGTAGCCTTGGCAGTGACACCAAAGGTACTGCCAAAAACATATCTGCTTTGACAATCACATTATGCGAGTGTAATATCAAGAACTCATGTCCAAAACTATTTTGTGTCTGGTTTATGCATAATACTTGAATATTTTTACATGTGGCAATTAATAAAGTTTTAATGGTATTCAAAAGTCTAGTCAGAAACAAAATTGTGCTATTAAAAATGAATGACCCTTAGAAAGAGCACCTTGGCAGCAAAAGGCACGTTGACAAATCTACTCTCCAAACTCCAGAATAAGTGAGAGAAACCAAAATGTGTGTCTTGCAAATGACATTTTTTGTCTTTAAATGAATAGGTAATTTTAGAAGTATCCAAAACCCACTAAATAGTTAATAGTTCTTTCAAAAAAAGTAAGAAACTGCTGTTGGAACTTGGGAAAGGAAAGGTTTAAATCTTTCCCAACTGTATATTCTTGTATCTTTGGGTCTGCACCCATGCACATATAGGGGTTTTCTCACTCGGCCCATTCCTGGACAAATTGCACTCAGGGTGGGGTGAAGAAATGTTGCCGCTTCCCCCACGCATTAACATGTTGCTCCATGCTGTGACATATTGCATCACCATCAACCAGTGCCTGAATATACAAAAAGCTATAACACAAAGTTTTATGTATAAAACTACTAAATAATAATGATACCAAAAAAACCAAATAACTAGCTACACAAAACCAGAAATTTTAAGGGGTAATATAAACCCAAATTCCCAAATAAGTTAAAAAAACCGCAAACCCCCATGGCCGAAAATTTATCAAAAAATTAAAGACTGGGAAAAAATACGCCCCACCATCACCAATATTTACTATTTAAAATTTGTGTTGGGGTAGTACCATCACACTTATTTAAAAAATAGTGACTTTTTTTTAAACCTTAAAAAATTGAAAAAACATATTTACCAACCCCAGAGTGACGGTAATACCCTTTTATTACCGGGGTTTAAGCCATTTACTAAAACAAATACCCCCAGTGTACAAAGACCATACAATGGTTTGATTCCAGTTGACACAGGTTTGCCGACATATTTTACCGCCATACATTTTACTACACAGTGGTAGATTCTAGTGAAAGAGCGATTGTGTCAAAATTTCGTTACGAGTTGATAGTGTATCGGCAATTATATGGCGCTATCTTAGTGATATCGCCGATGACCCTTAAAAATCTATGGGGGGGAAAAAAACAACCCTTCATTCTTACACCCCAAAAAGAGGGGGAAAAAGCTGGGAATTTTAAAAAACCCCATACAGTAAATGGTTTCATGTTACTTTTTAGGCAAAAAAATTAGGCTAAAAGAGTCACAGAAAAAAATTTTCTAGTCACTGTCCCCCTCTTGTCCCCAGCGGGCCCTTAAAATGAAAAAGGACCCACAAATTAAAAAATGCCGAAGGGGTTTTTATTTGAACATAAATTTTCTTGAACTGGAAAAATTTTTCTATCCCTGTCCTGGGAAAGTAGCATTTCCCCCTTTAAAACCCGTCTGACCCCCAGATTAAAAAATTGCCAGAAAAAGGAATCTTTCGCCACCATTTTTGTTGAACGGAATTGACTATAAACCCGTCCTGGACCGGGGCATGATCCCTTAAAAATTTAAAGACCCCAGATTAAAAAATTTCTGGAAAAAAAAAAGGGCTTTTTAAACCCCCATTTTAGTTTAACTGGACATTGACTATCCCTGTCCTGGACTGCCATGACCCTAAAAACTGCATGCCCCAAATTTAAAAAAGTGCCGGAAAAAAGTGTTTTGAAGCGTATTTTGTGAAAAAGGGGTTGACTATCCATATCCTGTAAGGGGCATGACCAAAAACCCACAGGGTTCTCTTATGGGCCCTCAGCAGAAAATTTCGCAATAAAAAAAAATTATATTAAAAAAAACTAGTTTTCAAAACTGCTGCGGCTAGAGGGATTTCCATTCTATGGGGACATTGTTCCCCCCTGACATTAGAAGTGAACAAAAGAAACAGAGTCCCCAGAAGCTCAACTGGCTTGTCTGAAAATCCGCTTCTACTGTCAAGTGGGGTTTACGAAATTATGATAAGGCAGGTGAGGTGTAAACATGGGTCAGCAGGGTTTAGCTGGCAGGGCGGGTTTTCAGGGGTAGGTGAGAGCAAGGGTGGGTCCTCATTATTAACACGCTTTCAGCTAGCAGGACCGGAGTTTTTGAGGGGGGTGGGAGAGCCAGGGCTGGGTTCGTCTCATTTAAAACACAGGTTTTAACTAGAGGGGCCCGAGTTACGTGGGTGGGTGAGACCCCGGCTGGTGTCCCCTCATCCATTAACAGGCAAAAATGCTCTTATGACGCAGCAACGAAAACAGTCAGCGAAGCAGAGTGCGGAAATTTGGGAAATGTGAGCTAAGACCCCTTTGCCTTCCCAGTACCCGTCAAGACCCGGGAGCGCTTGAGGAATTTCTGCCTCTACGAGAGCGCTTGCCCATCCATATGAGTGCGGACCAATTGAGCTTCACTTGGAAATGCTGGTGGTCGACGCTCCTGTTTCACCCAGATGCCCTTTTTCTTGGCATTCTTTTTCTCGTTTTACTCAACGTGTTGGAGGAAATTGTCTCTGTTCTTGAAGTGCCAAATGTGCTCCATACTCCATGTCCTCAGAATAACCTACATCTTCCTGTACCTCCCTTGTACAATTCAGAGGATTATTTATATCAGCTATTTTGTACATGCAAGTTTTTTAGTAGTTTAATTCTAGAAAACACATTTTTAAAATAGGAGGGAAAATCCAATCACGCCTTTTTTCTCTTTTATTTTTATTGTTTTTAAATGGGTTGTCCCCACTACAGGAATTGCAAGCTATGTTAAAGATTTTGCAAAAACAAGTCATTTTGCAATATGTGTCCATTAACAGTGTCCTATCTATTCCTATTTTTGATAGCACCATGCCACCAAAAATTCAAAACATGACCCTTTGGCCACTATGGACAATTGTGAAGAACACATGTCTGTTAGAAACCACATTTTTAAAATAGGACCTGTAGTATAGATGGATTTCACAGCAGCATGACCTAAAAAATTAAAAATGACTTCTCAGCCACTGTTAAAAATTGTGAGGGAGAAATGCCACTTAGAAGCCACATTTCTGTTCTAAAGAATCTTGATTATAGTTGTATCTTACAGCACCATGACCACAAAACCATTGACGTTGCGAAAAATTAAAAAAATGAAGTGAGTAAATTGAATACGTTTTTTTTCATGAAACCGTGTATAATTGGTGTCTTTTACAGTCTACTCACCGCAAAACCAGAAAAATGACCTTTTGGGAACTGAGATTAAAATTGCAGAGAGAAATGATCATTTAAAAAAAAAAATTCAAGAGGACCATTTCTGTTTGAAGAGGAATGTGAAGTAGACCGGCAACTAATCGGTGGGCCTTTGGAAATTGGGGCCACAACATCATTAGAGATCCACGCCTAATTTATCTTGATGAAAGTCAAACGATCCACATTATCGGTGGAAAGTCAGATGCGTTTGTCTGTAATGACTCCTCCAGATATGACGCTGGCTGCTGGGCAGGACAACACCTCTGTGGCGTGGCGAGCAATCTCGGGCCATTCATCCATTTTGGTTACCCAGAAGTCGATTGGGTCCGGAACATATCCAAAAACATCGGTTTTGAGAGGCAGATAGTTGGCACCATGATCTTAAGCCGGTCTCTGTGTGTTGCATGTGTGCCCTGCATTACATGCGTTGGTGAGGTGGTAAATAAGGATTACATGCAACAAAGTATAGCCAGCTCCATCACAGTGTGTGCATGGAAAAACTGCCTTAAGCTGGCAGTAAACAATACTTCAAAGTGTGAGAAAAATTCCAGCACACTTAAAGCAAGCAATGCATATATAAAATCACGTCCAAACTAGCGTTAAGACATCTCCAAACATGCACCACTTTGGACATTAGGATGGCAGACAAAGGGGGCTTAGTTGTGGTCATGGATAAGACGCAATATCAACAATCTATGCAAAATTTGCTATCGGACACATCTACCTATAGCAAATTACATGCAGATCCTACTAAAAAATTCAATGTACAATTACACACATTGGTAGAGGAAGGGTTTTCCCTGGGCACTTTAAGCAGAAAACAGGCTGATTATATCAAAAAAGATAACCCGGTTATCCCTATCCTATATGGCGTTCCCAGGGTACACAAAAATAGAATCATTCCACCCATGCATCCCATTGTTTCAGGAATAGACTCCTTGGCAGAAAATCTCTGCCAATGGGTCGATTCCCTACTTCAACCCCTTGTTAAACGCATACCTGGATATCTTCAAGATACCAAAGATGTACTTCTGGCAGTTAAAAACATACAATGGTCAGAACAACTGACTTGGCTAACAAGCGATGTCGAGTCTCTATATACAAGCATCCCGCATCAGGTAGCCATTCAAGCCTTACAACATCATTTATCTAAATACAGTAACTACACTGATGATCTACAAAATTACATCGTGGAAGTAGTACAGTTTCTGATGACACGTAATTACTTTATGTATGAGGACAAATTGTATCTTCAACTCAAAGGGGGATCCATGGGGGCCAAATATTCCCTTTCTCTCGCCAACCTAACCATGGCCTGGTGGGAAGAAATATATATCTTTCATGTGGAAAATCCATTCTTGGCTCATGTGGACTGGTACAGCAGGTACATCGATGACCTCCTTATTATTTGGAGGGGCGATGTATCTGCCGTGCCGTCCTTTGCTTCCTACATGAAGAACAATGTGTTCAACCTTTTTTTTCACTTATACAACAGACACCAAGAGTATTTGTTTTCTAGACCTACTATTGGAGGGGACACCCAATCAACCCATTTTTACTAAAACATATAGAAAACCTCAAGCAGGGAACACCATTCTCCACTTCAACAGCTATCATACAAAATCAACACGCAAAGCCATTCCAGTACATGAGATCATACATGCCAAACACAATTGCACAAAAGAGGCAGATTACATACAGGAACTGACACAATTTGCAAGAGGTTACAACATAGAGGCTACCCTCAGGGACTGTTGTCACATGCAAAAAATAAAGTTCAGAACATGGATAGAGACAAGTTACTCCAACCAAGAGTAGTCCAGACAATCAATCTCAAAACAATGGGCCTGTTTTGGTCCTTGATCACTCAAAACATTTTAACAACATTAAAATACTTACCTATATTACAAGAAGATAACACGTTAGATTCTATATTATCACAAGGAAGCAGAGTGGTCTCTCGCAGGGCTACCACCATAGGAAACCTTCTTACATCAAATTGTGACAGTCCTGCCCATAGACCCAATACGTGGCTAACCAGCACTGGCTTTTTTAAATGTGGTCTGCGCCAGTGTCGCACATGTCAATTTGCCAACCAAAGAAAATAATTTACTAACACCACGCAAACGCATAAATTTCCCATAAAACATTTTCTCAATTGTAATTCGCAGAATGTGGTTTATCTAGCGACATGCACTAGCTGCAACCTACAATACATAGGCAGTACGGTTCGCAAATTAAAGACTAGGTTCTTGGAACATGTAAATGACATCTCATTCGGAGAGAAATAAATCAGGTCTTTCTAAGCATTTTATACAACAACACAATGCAGACCACAGTACATTAACCATCAAAGCTATAGAAAAGATCTCAAGAGCTATTAGAGGAGGAGACACAGTGCGCAAATTGAGAGACAGAGAAGCATATTGGATAATTACACTAGACACCTCAGCTCCAAAGGGTCTCAATATAAAAAGGGAATCTCTCTATTATTATTGAAACACCTTATAAGTTTGGCCGTGGATACTCTTGTATATCTTATATTACACTATAAGTGAATATCAACTCTTATATATAGGGGTAGGATCTGATTCACATAAATCGCCAAGGCCTTACATCGCAACCATAGTGCAATCGTTTGTAGGTATTTTATGGCATGGGCAATAAAGTGACGCGCCGGACCGGGCCCGCACCCCTCGGGGGAGGCGCGACATGACCCGGCTCGATGGGCGTGTCCGGAGCGCATGACGCGTTCGGGGGGCGTGACTAACGGTGCGGACGTGCGGGCGAGGTTATTTAAGCCCCGTCCGTCGGCACTGAGGAGCAGACAGCGCGGTGTGGGAGTGAATAGACCCGCCCTAAAAGGGGGTTATAGTTTTTGGGGGTCAGAAAGGGAAGGGGAAGGTGCGTATGTCATGGTGGCCGTAGGCGGCTGAGGTTCTTGGGGTTGGATGAATAATTAGGGAGCGAGTCCTTCGGGATAGGATTCCCTCAGCATTTTGGTATTGGGTCGGCCCGGCGAAGGGGGGCTCCTTCAGGGTGTTATCCCGGAGGAGCAAAATGGCGGAGCCATAAAGTATGGCTTTTGGGCCCCCGAGCCAGTGGAGTATGGCTGGGGGTAACGGTGGTTGTTCCCGTCGGGGAGTTTGGTCGCCGGGCCGATGGTATCTCCAAGGACCTCGGCCCCATGGACGGTTGTGTCTTGGTTGTTGGGGATAGTGTTTTGGGGAGGTATATATACATATATATATATATATATATATATTAGAGACAGTGGTTAAAATGGAGCTTTAGGTTGTGGGGAAGGGGCATGGGGCTGTACATATTCACATATATATATATATATATATATATATATATATATATATATATATATATATATATATATACAGTTAGGGAGTTGTTATTTATGTATTTATACTGGTTGTTATATTTACATGTTTGTATTGTTAATAAAACGTCTGCTATGGCCAATTCATTCGAAGTAGGTAGTCAGTGTCATCATTGGTGGGGCCACGGGAGCGACGGGACAACGGAAGAGGACATGGGGAAAAGGGAGAGGGTGGTCTGGCTGTGCGTGTGGCTTGACAGGTGAGTAGCGCAAAGCTACCTCAGCGATGCCTCGGGGTCATGTCACAACTGTGACACATATCCTCATATTTGTTTTCTTTCCAGGCATTTGTTAGTCTTTTGCTTTTTTGATCTTAAAGTAGTTGCTATGTGTAGCCATTATTTTAACTTACCTGCTGTTCTATATCGCCGGCCGCAACTTCGGTTGTTGCCATGCGCTGCCCTTCTGCCCACAGTTGCTCTCGGAGTCGGGTCTGCGCATGCTCTCCATGTCGTGGGTTCCGGAGCTCCTGTCCTCAGACGAACGGCGCGCACGCTTGAGACCAGTAAGTCCATGCTATTGATGGCATTTACATGCAATTTCCGGTATTATACCATATAAATAGCAGGTCATTACTGTTTCATGGTATCGCTATGATTAAGGGCGTCACACCACAGCCCGAAACGCGTTAGCGGTGAACTCCCAACATCTTTTTGGCTGCTGTCTTTTAGGCTGAGGTACTCTTTTTTCTTCCTGTACTTCTGTTGCTATATTTGTTTTTAATAGTGATTCCAATAAAGGACATGATTTTATATATGCATTGCTTGCTTTAAGTGTGCTGGAATTTTGATCACACTTTGAGGTAAATAAGGATTGACAGAGGTCACCCATTAGGTTTCTGCCACAATGCCTGCTGTTGCTGCTGCTGCTACAGCTACTTGGAACTCTACGCTGTCACGTTGCTGACGTTGTTCCACTGTGACATTTGAAGAACGTGAAGCAGATGCATCAGATGTCTCCAGTTGATCAATTAGCACGGACTCCATTTCCGGCATTTTACTCTCTGTTTGGGTGGGTGGAAGGAAAGTGCTGAGTTTCACTTTGTACCGGGGACTGAGGAGGATGGCCACCCAGTAACTGTTGTTCATTTTGATGGCCTTAATATAAGGATCATGTTGGAGGAAATAGAGCATCCAAGCACTCATGTGAGAGATGGAGCCTTGATTTCCCAAGCCTCTGGGTCGAGGGGCACAAGCAAACTGATCTTTCTCATCTTCCTCCTCCGCCTCAAATCTGTGCCAACCTCTTTCCAAGGCAGGGACATCGGTAACGTCAGTGTCCAGGAATACCTCATCCTCCTCCGCTTCCTCCGCCTCAGCTTCAACACAGCCCTGACTTGCCTCAGATGCTGTACCCTGAGAGATGAGGCGCCTTCCTGGACCCCGAACCACTGCCTAATGAAGACCGCTAAAGTTGTGAAACTGGCGGGCCTTCTGGATTCGACGGAGAGAAAGATGGTGCAGAGCTCTTTCACCTGCCTCCACTCTCGGTGGCTCAACACCTCGAGGTCTGCGCCGCTGCTTGTCAGGCCATGTGTCACTCCGTACTGCGTAATGGCATTGCGCTGCTTCCAAAATTGCTGGATCATGTGGAGGGTGGAATTCCAGCGTGTTGCCATGTCAACAATGAGACGGTTGACGGGGAGGCTGGGCTGACGCTGAAATGAAGCCAGGCGGGACGAAGCAGGGTGCGAACGGCGGAAGTGTGAGCTCAGACCTCGAGCCTTCTTCAGCAGACAGTCCAGACCCAGGTAGCGCTTTAGAAATTTCTGGACGACGAGGTTCATGACGTTTTGGCCAGGCAAGGGGATGTGCTCCAGCCTACCGATCTTAAGGGCGGCCAGGAGATTTCGACCGTTATCGCACACCACCTTGCCTGGTACAAGGTTCTTGTCACCCAGCCAGCGCTCGGTCTCGTTGCGGAGAGCCGTCCACAGCTCCTGACCTGTGTGTTCATGGTCTCCAAGACAGATTAATTTCAACACGGCCTGGTTTCTCTGGGCGCGTGATGCTACTAGTTTACCTTGGGGGAAAGAATCCTGCACCATCCCTGCAGTTTTGAACAGCGTGCGCCAAGCCTGAGAGCCACAGTCACCACCAGAAACATCCACCCAGCTCACCCAGAGAGCTTTCACAGAGATGTAGCAGCCTTGACTGTGCTTACTAGTCCATGTATCGGTGGTCAGGTGGACTTTGCTGGACACAGACAACGTGCTTGAAATTTTAGATGACACTTGGCTGGCCAGGGCAGGGACAGCTTTTCTGGAAAAGAAATGCCTGTCTGGCATCTGGTACTGGGGGCAGGCAAGAGCCATGACGTGGCGGAACCCATCTTTGTCCACCAGATGGAAAGGCAACTTTTCCAAGGCCAAAAGCCTGGCATTGCCGACATTCAGGCTTTTGGCTTTGGGATGGTTTGGGTTAAAGTGTTTCTTCTACTCCCAAACCTGGTAGACAGAAGGTGGGCTGATAGACTGGCTGCTGTACGGTGTGCAGGTCAAACTGGTGGAAGGAAAAGGTGTAGGATGGGTCTCTGATGGTGCTGGTGGTACTCGGACGATGGTGGAGGCTGAAGCGGAGGCTGATCCTTGATCATGACTCTGAGAGATGTGGGCAGCTGAGGAATGCTTGGTCTTGGAAGTGGCAGGGGATGAGGAGGCGGAGACAGAGGGTGTGACAGTGGTTGGAAGCCCGGGATCGGTGTGGCCTTTTTTTGCCAAGTGTTCCCTCCATTTCAACTCATGCATTCGCTGCATATGACTAGACATGTTGGTGGTGGTTAAACACCTAAGATTCTTGCCTCTACTGATGCGTTTACAGCAAAGGCGGCATTTGACATCGCTGGATGAATAAGACGCTTGATCGAAAAAGGCCCAGGCTTCAGAGATCCTGGACCTTTTCGATGGCGATAAGCGAGGAGCGGTGTTTCCGCTGATCGTGGCTGGCGGAATAATCTCAGCGGACTTGTGCGACTGCCCTCTCCCTTTTTGAGGCGGGACCCGTACTGACACTACCCCATCATCTTCCTCCTCGTCCAGTGATGAAGCGCTCACAAGCAAATTCTACTGAAAAGACCACGTTGGATCCGCAATGTCGTCATCATCAACACAGGTGACTTCCTCGTCCTGACATTCTGCATTCTGGAGCTGCGGGCTACAAGCAACAGGCACTGCAAGGTGTTTCCGACCGCCCGGGATTTTTGCCGATTGACCGGCTTCCTTCTCCTCCTCTGATGGCATCAGCGATTGGGCGTCAAAGCAGACAAAATCATCCTCTTTGGCCTCTTGATCTTTGAAGTGCCTTCTGCCCCCCAACCGCATTTGTCATCAAAGAGGTCTTTAGAAAATGGTTTTATCCACAGTGGTGGGTACACGAGTTGACATTTGGGCTCCTTCGCTTCATGTTGGACGGATGCTGACGATGTTTGATGAGGCATTTGTGGCCGTGACTGGAGACGAGGAGTAAAGACTGCTGTATGCAGGTTGCATTAACCACTGAAGAACAGATTGGGCGACGCTTTTTCGTTACTGAGATTATAGGGCTCCGACCCAGCGATGACAGGCCTGACGGTCCTGCAACCGACGATCCGCTGGCTTGCGTGTTGTCGCCAGCATTGGATGGAGCACCCTTTCTCTCGTACCTCTACCTCCCAAGCCCAACCCCCTTTGTGCCAAAAAAACCGCATTGGAATTTTTTAAAAGATTATTTAAAATTTAAATTTTGGATTTTATTGAAAAACCCAAAAAAGTAATTCTTAAAAATTTGTAGGTAAACAAATTTTTCTTAAAACTTTTAAACCTTGTGCCAAACATGGGCGGAAAGGTGAAATAAAAGATTAAAAATTATATGGATTAATAGGGCAACCTTCGCACCCACTGACTTCAGGTAATTACTAGGAAATATTTTATAAAAACAATATGCGTACAACTGAACTCTTTGTGCTAAACAGATGCACGGACTGCAATAAGAGTATTTAAATATTATATGGATTAATATGGTGGCCTTCACACCACTGAATACAAGCATAATTTACTAGGAAATTTGTAGAACACAATATTCGTACAACTGAACTCTTTGTGCCAAACAAACGCACGGACTGCAATAAGAGTATTTAATATTTATATGGATTAATAATTGACTACCCAAAGGTAATTTCTAGGAAATTGTATAAAACAATATTCGTACAACTGAACTCTTTGGCCAAACAGAAAGCACGGATGCAATTAAGGGAATTTTTTAAAAATATATGGATTAATAGGCGGCCTTCGCACCACTGAATTCCAAGCTAATTTTAAATAGGAAATTTGTTAGAACACAATATCGTACAACTGAACTCTTTGCGCCAAACAGACGCACGGACTGCAATAAGAGTATTTAAATAATTTTATGGATTAATTTGGGGCCTTCCACCACTGAATACAAGCATAATTTTACTAGGAAATTTGTAGAAACACAATATTCGTAAAAACTGAACTCTTTGTGCCAAACAACGCACGGACTGCAATAAAAGTATTTAAATATTATAGGATTAATAATTGAAATGACCCAAGGGTAATTCTAGGAAATTTGTATAAAACAATATTCGTACAACTGAACTCTTTGGCCAAACAGACGCACGGACTGCAATAAATATTTAAATAATTTAAAAGGATTAATAGGGGGGCCTTCGCACCACTGAATTCAAGCTAATTTACTAGGAAAATTTGTAAAACAAAAATATTCGTTTCAACTGAATCTTTGCGCCAAACAGACGCACGGACTGCAATAAGAGTATTTAAATATTTTATAGGATTAAAATGGGGCCTTCCACCACTGATACAAGCATAATTTATAGGAAATTTGTAGAACACAATATTCGTACAACTGAACTCTTTGGCCAAAAAAACGCACGGACTGCAATAAGAGTATTTAAATATTATATGGATTAATATTGAACTTTCAAAAAATTTCTAGGAAATTTGTAGTACAACAAAATTCGTACAACTGAACTCTTTGTGCCAAAAAAAAACGCACGGACTGCAATAAAAGAATTTAAATATTAATGGATTAATAACCTGACTACTCAAGGTAATTTCAAAGGGAAAAATTTTTTAAACACAATATTCTACAACTGAACTCTTTGGCCAAACAGACGCACGGACTGCATTTAAAAGTATTTAAAAATTTTTGGGGTTAATATGGCGGCCTTCGCACCACTGACTTTCAAGCTAATTTACTAGGAAATTTGTAGAAACACAATATTCGTACAACTGAAAATCTTTGCGCCAAACAGACGCACGGACTGCAAAAAGAATATTTAAATATTATATGGATTAATAGGGGCCTTTGCACACTGAATAAGGCATTTACTAGGAAATTTGTTTGAACACAATATTCGTAACTGAACTCTTTGGCCAAACAAACGCACGGACTGCAATAAGAGAATTTTAATATTATATGGATTAATAACCTGCCCCTATACAAGTGTATTTCAAGGAAATTTGTAGAAACACAATATTCGTACAACTGAACTCTTTGTGCCAAACAGACGCAGGACTGCAATAAGAGTATTCAAATATTTTGTGGATTAATATGGCGCCTTCGCACCACTGACTACAAGCGAAATTTACTAGGAAATTTTGTAGAACACAATATCGTAAACTGAACTCTTTGCGCCAAACAGATGCACGGATTTCAATTAAAAATATTTTAAAAATTATATGGATTAATAGGGCAGCCTTTGCACCACTGACTTAAGCGTATTTACTAGGAAATTTGTAAACACAATTTCGTAAAACTGAATTTTTTGGGCCAAAAAAGACGCACGGACGCAAAAAGAGTATTTAAATATTATATGGATTAATAGGGGGGCCCCTTGCACCACTGACTACAAGGTCATTTACTAGGAAATTTTTAGAACACAATATTCGTACAACTGAACTCTTTGGGCAAACAGACGCATGGACTGCAATAAAGGTATTTAAATATTTTATGGGGTTAATAGGCAGCCCCTTGCACCCCCTGACTAAAGCGTAAATTTTCTAGGAAAAATTTTTTTGAACAAATATTCGTAAACTGAACTCTTTGGCCAAACGAGCACGATTTCAATAAAAATATTTAAATATTATATTGATTAATAGGGCAGCCTTCGCACCACTGACTTCAAGCGTAATGTACTAGGAAATATTATAACACAAAATGCGTACAACTGAATTTTTGGCCAAACAGACGCAGGACTGCAAAAGAGTATTTAAATATTTTATGGATTAATATAGCTTTCCTTCGCACCACTGACTACAAGCATAATTTACTAGGAAATTTTTTAGAACACAATATTCGTACAACTGAACTCTTTGTGCCAAAAAGACCACGCACTGCAATAAGATTATTTAGATATTATATGGATTTATAGGGCAGCCTTTGCACCACTGACTACAAGCGTCATTTACTAGGAAATATGTATAACACAATATGCGTAAAACTGGACTCTTTGCGCCAAACAGACGCACGGACTGCAATAAGAGTATTTAAATTTTATATGGATTAATATGGCTGCATTCGCACCACTGTCTACAAGCGTAATTTACTAGGAAATTTGTAGAACACAATATTCGTACAACTGAACTCTTTGCGCCAAACAGACGCACGGATTGCAATTAGAGTATTTAAATATTATATGGATTAATATGGCAGCATTCCCACCACTGACTACAAGCATAATTTACTAGGAAATTTGTAGAACACAATATTCGTACAACTGGACTCTTTGCACCAAACTGAGACGCACGGACTTCAGTAAAAGTTTTTAAAAGTTATAGGGATAAGTTAAGCCGGCTTTTGGGATCACTTTCACGCAGTGATTGCAATAGAACTGAAGACACAGGAATAATTTCAACTGCTAGCAGAGGTCTGCTGGCCAAAAAAGTGGTAGAAAACAATTCTTTTTTAATTGAAAATCACAGAACACACTGAGCTGCAAAATATCTCCCTTCATTTCAAAAGCCTGTCAGAGCTGTTAGAACAGCTATTGGTTTAAACGCAGACAGACATGTCCTGCTGTGAAGAGGCATAGACAGAGTATGAGCTCAAACTGGAAATGCAGCAGCATAGATAAAACAAGGTCACGTGATTTTTGCAGCCAATGAGATCCATACACCACAAAGTGGTGACGTTGTACATCCTCCTCACCTCCCTCTATCCTTAGAGTTGATTGGCTGGCCGCCAAAATGACAGGAAACGCTGAATATGGCGCGATAGTAATAGATTATCTGTAAGATTGTCACCTAAAATCTCGTGTGATCGGAAATTTCCAATCAGCCTAAAAATCGTGCCGATTTCAACTTTTGTCGATAATATCACTCATCCCTAGATACCAATTGTACACAGAGGCTCTACACACATATAAGTGATTACCTAGTTACATCCAGGGACTCACAGGAGACGTTTTCTTCTGTGATAAATTTTTTTCTTTCCTTTTTTTCTCCATCTGGTCCAAACCGCCAATGTAAAGATACTGAACAGTGACAACTAGACCTCCGTGCTAGGGGTAGCATGGAGGTCTAGTTGTCAGTCTTCAGTATCTTTACATTGGATCCTCCTTCACAGTATAGTAGCATTTTGATTTTGCATGCATGCATCACTACATATATATTTTGTATACTATCCAAGAAGCAGGTTATCTACATTTTTGCACATGTATTTTTACATTTCCATTTTTATGTGACCCTAGACCTCCGTGCTTGTTGTCTTTTAGCCTTTTTTATCTGGATGATGGTTGTTATGGTATATTATGTTGGTGATGTTATTTTGTAATTTTTGTAATTTTTGCTATTTTGAATAAAGTTTTGTATATTTCTTATGGGATTCCTCGTTTTTGGGTTAATATTGCTATAGTGGGTTACCCCGGCATTTTTCTTTGGTTGCATTTGTGTTACATTACCCTGGCTATTTTTATGTTTGTAGGCTAGTACCCCTGTAGGTAGGTGAAGTCCCCTGAAAGTAGATAAATTTACCCCCAGTCAGTAGGTATATGCCCCCCTTGTAGGTAGTTATATGCCCCCTGTAAGTATATATAGCTCCTTATAGGTAGGTAGATATAGTCCCCATGTTGGTAGGTAGATAAAGCCCCCTAAAGGTAAAAGTAGCCCTCCTGTAGGAAGATGAAGGCCTCTCCTTGTTCCCATTCAGAACCACAAGTCTCTGGCATAATTGGTGTGACTATATCACTTCATCACCCCATGTTACAACGGGACACTACTCCCGGTATCTCCTAGGCCAGAAGCCTAGGGCAGCTTAGGCTTCTAGCCTCAGAGATTAAGCGTTATAAGGGGCATTATGACACTGCTGCATCACACCTCGTGAGCCAGTGATGTTTGTACGAAGCACTAATTGAACACTATATGAATGAATGGGAAAGCATGGAAGGTAATAAATCATCCTTGCCTTCTCCCCGTAGAATCAGCTGCACAGTAATTGCTTATCTACAAACAGCTAATCCTGTTAGAGATTAAGGGTATATCCAGACTCTCTAGATTCTTAGATTGAAAACTGTGTAGGACAACATGATGTTCAATGAGTATTTCGTGTGGATTTTAGTTTAAAAAATTCTGGTGGATTCTGGCGGATTTACAGTCAGAAAAAGAGTCCCATTCACTTCTATAAAGTTTTGGACAACGGTCCACATCAAAAACGACATACAAAATTTTTTTACCGCATTTTCTACTAGTTTTTTAGCCATCTGCATTGTCCTCAATATTAATTTTTTTATGTGAAATATGATGGATGAATTAAAAATGATCAACAAAATACATGTTATATGGACTACAATGCATATTTTCCATTGAGGTCAATGGGGAAGATTTACTTTCAGTTTTAAATGAGTATTTCAAGTTGGAATTGTGTGGATGGAGACAAAACGTCTGCTCCAGAGTAAGTTCCGTCCACGGAGAAACCTGCGTACACTCAGAGCATGTAAAAGCTCAAGGCTGTGATCAAGGACCCAGTACAGGGTCTGAAACACGTTAGCGTATTTTTTATACCGCACTATCCTGTAAACTCATTATTATATGGAAAAAAGTCGTTTTTGAGGATCGTATCCGCTGGCAGTGTGACCTTGTTTGGAGGTTTCTGTCTGACTGCATGTGACAGCCTAGGACTGGCGGCTAGCGGGGCGGATGCAAAGATCAGGCTGATTACACCACAAGCTATGTCTCCAATGTGGGAAAGACTGCACGTCAGGAGCAAGGGGTGAGATGCATTGAACTCTTTTGCTCAATAAATGGTTTTGGTTAGTGCATTCATCTTCAGACAAGGTGAGGTTAGTTGGTGCCGTAGGCCAAAATTAATTTATTATTGCTTTTATATCATTTCAAGCTTTTTTTTATAATCAATCAGTTGCAAAAAAGTTACACATCGATCAGAAAATAAAAACAAAATTTTTCTTACCCTCCTCTTCACTATATTTCACACTGGGATCTTTAAATCCAGTGTTGAAACTGTGATGCATTCTATTAAAATTGTTGCCAAGACTGAATCTGAATTGTGAGACTATTTAAAGCAAGTAAAAGCTATTTAAAGCTGGGACGATAATTTGATGATGTTACGAAGCTCACAAAGGACACTAGTTCCTGGAGCTAGCTCCTCAGTGGGAGAGTGGCTCATATATCTACCTCTCTACCTACGGGGCAGGTATATATACATACAGTGGGTATGGAAAGTATTCAGACCCCTTTACATTTTTCACTCTTTCATTGCAGCCATTTGGTAAGATCAAAAAAGTTATTTTTTTTTGTTCATTAATGCACACTCTGTACACCATCTTGAAAGAAAAAAAAACAGAAATGCAGATATTTTTGCAAATTTATTAAACAAGAAAATCTGAAATATCACATGGACTTAAGTATTCAGATCCTTTGCTGTGACACTCATATTTAAGTCACATGCTGTCCATTTCCTCCTTGAGATTGTTCTACTCCTTCATTGGAGTCCAGCTGTGTTTAATTAAACTGATTAGACTTGATTAGGAAAGGCACACACCTGTCTATATAAGACCTCGCAGTGCATGTCAGAGCACATGAGAATCATGAGGTCTAAGGAACTGCCCAAAGAGCTCAGATACAGAATTGTGGCAAAGCACAGATCTAGCCAAGGTTACAAAAGAATTTCTGCAGCACTCACCATGATCCTTAAATGGAAGAAGTTTGGGACGACCACAACTCTTCCTCGACCTGGCCGTCCAGCCAAACTAAGCAAACGTGGGAGCAGAGCCTTGGTGAGAGGTAAAGAAGAACCCCAAGATCACGGTGGCTGAGCTCCAGAGATGCAGTAGGGAGATGGGAGAAAGTTCTACAAAGTCAACTATCACTGCAGCCCTCCACCACTTGGGACTTTATGGCAGATTGTGCCAACGGAAGCCTCTCCTCTGTGCAAGACATGTGAAAGCCGCATACAGTTTGCAAAAAAACAGATGAAGGACTCTCAGACTATGAGAAATAAGATTATCTGGTCTGATGAGACAAATATTTAACTTTTTGGTGTTAATTCTAAGAGGTATGTGTGGAGAAAACCAGACACTGCTCATCACCTGCCCAATACAATCCCAACAGTGAAAACATGGTGGTGGCAGCATCATGCTATGGGGTGTTTTTCAGCTGCAGGGACAGGACAACTGGTTGCAATTGAATGAAAGATGAATGCGGCCATGTACAGAGATATCCTGGATGAAAACCTCTTCCAGAGTGCTTTGGACCTCAGACTGGCTTCAGAACATCTCTGTGACCTTGACTGACCCAGCCAGAGCCCTAACCTAAACCCAATTGATCATCTCTGGAGAGACTTGAAAATGACTGTTCACCAACGTTCACCATCAAACCTGAGGGAACTGGAGAGGATCTGCAACGAAGAATGGCAGAGGATCCCCAAATCCAGGTGTGAAAAACTTGTTGCATCATTCCCAAGAAGACTCATGGCTGCACTAGCTCAAAAGGGTGCTTCTACTCAATACGGAGCAAAAAAAAAACTGTGATATTTAAGTTTTTCTTGTTTAATACATTTTCAAAAATATCTACATTTCTGTTTTGTTTCTTTCAAAATGGGGTGCAGAGTATACATTAATCAGCCAAAAAATGAGCTTTTTTGATCTTACCAAGTGGCTGCAATGAAACAAAGAGTGAAAAATGTAAAGGGGTCTGAATACTTTTTATACATGTTGTATATACCTGTCAGGGGCTGTACACATACAGGGGACTGTATGTATAGCAAAACAAACTTTCCCGACAACCGGAATTATACCAAAATACTATTATACTATTGGGGAAAGTATTTTCGTGACTAATTAATATCTACCTGATAATTTGTTTTGCATATGGAGAAAAATATTCTCTGGTGACTAGTTATCATCTATATCATAGGTCTCTTCTACATAGGTTTATACTTGTCTGTGATGTGGAGGTTCCTTCTTAGATAAGGTAACTACTCCATTTTTGACATATATTTTTTGGAGACAGTTTATATCTACTATTTTCTGTGTCACCTTTAGGGATTGGTCAGGAGAATAGGAACAGTACTGCGGGGTCGCCCTTATCAGGGCGGATACTCCGCGAAGGGCATATTCCGGAACCAATTATGGCGACATGAGTAGAGGTATCTTTTGCATTGTTGTCCTCTATGTTTGTTAGTTCGTTTAAGAATAATATGAATAAAAGCTAAGTATTAATAATGAATTATTTTTGTAGTATAATAGGACTGTATGTATACCTACAGAGGGCTCTATGTACAGGTATAAACTTACCAGAAGCTGTATACCTACAGTGGTCTATTTACCTTAAGAGGTACCTATATACCTACAGGAAGCTGTAAACCTACCTATCTAAACCTATCTACACAGGCATATATATCTACAGGGGGCTGTATACCTACATATCTATAGGGGACTGTATAAATATCTACAGGGTTTTTTGTGTACCTTTGGGGGGCTAAAAACCTACTGAAAGCTATATACCTATAGGCAGCTGTACACCTACCTATCTATAGGCAGTTGTATACCTACTTACAGGGGGCATATATTCTTACTATCTACAATGGGCTATATACCTACCTATCTACTTACAGAGAGCATATATAACTACCTACCAGAAGCTTATATACCTACCTACAGGGGGCCATTATACATACCTACAGTGGGTCTTTATATCTAAATACTGAGGGTCTTTATACCTACATCATACCTACCTACTTA
The DNA here is from genome assembly GCA_025379985.1 of Phyllomedusa bahiana. Classification (NCBI taxonomy): domain Eukaryota; kingdom Metazoa; phylum Chordata; class Amphibia; order Anura; family Hylidae; genus Phyllomedusa; species Phyllomedusa bahiana. The sequence goes on from JAODAL010005249.1 coordinate 91,888, forward strand.
TGTGGGCATTCATACCAGAGGTAGGAATTGGCAGCAAAGTGCTGGAAAACTAAAAAGACATTTGTGTTGTAAATTTTGCAGGGACGAGTCGTAGCCAGGAGAAGACGTCATGGCGGTCTGAGTCAGATGGAGAAGGAAAGGGAGAAAGTATGACTCATCAGAGAAAAGACAATTCATCAGAGAAAATGTCTCCTGTGAGTGCCTGGAAGTCAGTGGTTGTTTTGCTTTTGTGTTGGGTCAGTTCTGTATTCACTATCATGTGATGGTGACCAGAGCTGGTGTCTGTCCACAGTGTGGTTTCTATATAGCGATATTGTAAATTATATTGGTGCTTACATAGTGGCAGCATACACTTGTCCCTGATTGTAAAAATTAGTTTACACCTGTCCCTGTGATTAGGGGGTTTACTTTTACTTTCTTCTTTGTGTTGTTCATGTTGTTTATTTTGAAAAGTGTTGGGGCAAGGAAATTTAAAAGGGGGAGTTTATGGCACTGGGGGGGGAAAATGGATATTGTATGGGGCCCCTTTCGGGGGGGGGGAGAATTGAAAAGGGGGCCCTGCTGGGGAAAGAAATATTGTATTTTTTGAACCTTGCCGATCTGTCCCTTCCCCCAAAATTTCTTCTCTGAGCTACTTAGGCATTCCTTAGCCTATATTCTATTGCCTGCCCCTGTACTGTGAGCTGTGAGGTCTTATTAGACAGGGGGTGTGTCTTTTCCTAATCAAGCCAAAACATTTTTAATTAAAACACAGCTGGACTCCAAGAAACAGTAAAACCATCCAAGGAGGTTCGGGATTTTACAGAGTGATTTAAATATGAGTTTTACGAAGCGCTGAATATTTTTAAAGAAAAACGAAAAATTTACATATTTTTGCAAATTTTTTAAAAAAGACAAACTGAAAAAATCACAGGGCATCCAAAAAAGTTTTTTATTTTTCAAGAGGGGGGTGCAGAGTATACAAAATGGTAAAAAAGAACTTTTTGAATTTTATCAAAATCCAACGAAAAAAAGATACAAAAATTCTATTTTCCACCCATTATTCATATTCCACCTACCTTTAAAACCCCAAACCGGCTTTTTTTTTTTTTAAAACACTTTCTTTTCCTCCCCCCAAACAAAACCATACATGACACATAGGGCTTTTATTTGGGGACAAGATGGATTTTTCAAAAGGTGTTTTTCCCATACAAAAGATATACGGGAAACCCCAAAAAAATTCCCAAAAGGGGGGCAAATTGTGAAATTTTTTTTTTTTTTCCCCTGTTTGCGGGTTTTTGCTTTTTTTACGGGGTTCAATCTTCGGGGAAATATAATGGTTATCTGTATCTAAAAGGGGTTACCATCCGCAATATAAAATTCCTTATGTTTTGGACCGAAAAAAAATTCCAAACATTTTCTTTTTTGAAATTTGCGCCACTGCCCATTTTTTGCACCAAAAAATTTTTGTACTAACATCTACGGACTCGGAGGAGGATTTTTTTTCAGGCTGAATTTACTTTTTCCCCTACAGCTTGGGAAGCATCCTTTTTTGATCATTTTTTCCATTTTTTTAGTGACTTAAAAAAGACCAAAAAAACCCCCAATTTTTGGGGTTTTGGGAATTTTTTTTTTTTCTACTGTGTTCAGCATACGGGATAAATGATTTTTATATTTTTATAGATCGGACTTTTTCGGACGCGGCGATACCAAATATGTGAAAACTTTTTTATTATTTAATGATTTTATTTGTAAAATGGGGAAAGGGGGGTGTTTTGAAACTTTTAATACTTTTTTTTTGAAACTTTAAAAACTTTATTTTTTTTATGTAACATTGAGGCCACCTTTTGGTACTTGACCACTAGGTGGCGCGTTGTTAATACAACCTAATGCATTGCAAGCAATCCCAATTAGGGTGTACAAAAATGGCGTTCCCTACTTCCTGTTGCGGACGGAAGTGGGGCAACTGCCCGGGGTAAGTGACGGGGCCTCACAAGGCTCCCCACCACCAAAGGCCCAGTCGTCAGATCGGCGCAGGGTGCCGATGACCGTACCGATCAGTGCGCGGCACGGATCAGCGTTAATTCAGACGCCGCGGCCATCTTTGCCGCGGTGTCTGATGGGTAAAACAGCGCCAGTGGGCGGAGCCATCCGCCGGCGCTGTTACTGCCGGGTGTAGCGGCAAATTTTGCCGCAACACCCAGCAGCTGTCGGGGGGGGGAGGGGGGTTGCGGAGCGATCCCCTTGCAAAGCCCCTTAGCGGCCCTGGGACTTACTCATACGCCCAAGGTCGTTAAGGGGTTAAAGTCATAATCTTACCCTGCAAATATAAAATCCTTACACCACTTCATATATAGAAATATTAAAAAGTCCTGACTCTTAGAATATAGTAACATAAAAACATGGGGTGACTATGAATTCACATTCACCATATTAGGAGCTTGTCACTGACACATCAGTTCTAAATAGATATAGAGGAGTGTATGATAAGACAGTATGAATGAAAGTTTTATGCGGCAATCATTTTTTCCGCATAACAATCAAGATTGGCGCTTAGAGTGTTATGCGGCAAACTTTGTATGGCAATTTCACACCAAGCTTTGGCACATTAAAATGTCGCCCAAGATTATTTATAAAGTGACGATTCTGATTAATGAGTCCGAGGATGGGCCTGTAAAAAGAGACGTGGTGTGAAGAGTGGGAGTGTGGTCTATAAAACGGGGTGGCAAACTTAGTGACAGTCCCGGTCAGCAAAAGTTTTAGCTATGCCATTGATGCTTAGATGTCAATACTAGCTCTTATATAATACCCAAATAGTTTTTTTTTCATTTTTATTCCTCATTAGTAGTCAATCAAAAACTTGAGGACATTCTAAGTTTAAAAATCAAAGACATTTTCACAGGACATTGTTTAAACTCTAACTAGCATTGTAGAAAAACTAATTAAAATAGGGGGAAATTTAGTACAATACAGAGAAAAAACCCCCCAAAACCCCGAAAACCCCCCCCCCACAAATTTTTTCGTTTTTTGGGGTGGTTTTCCAGCACATCAGTAACCAAAATTTTAAAAGCCGACAAAAACGGGCCAAGCTCATGAAAAGAACTGAAATTTTTACAAAGGGGAAAAAAATTTCCAGAAAGTCGACTGCAAAACTTTGGGATGCATAAAAAATTTTTGTTTCTTTCCAGCTTTTAACCCCCCCCCCATAAAAAAAAGAGACTTCATTTTCACACATCAAGTTTATAATGTGCTGCTTCTTAAGATAATTATTCATGTCAACACACGTGGTCATTTTATAAACAATGAGGAAAAATATTTAAAGTGAGAAGGGGACACCCCTAAAAGTGTATTTATTAAATTTAGAGGGTTTCAGTGAAAATTTCATTGTTTTGAAGTATCCACTTATGGGGTATGATTTGCTTATTTGAAATGAAAACCATAAGTGGTAAAACCCTTTTAATCCACATCCGATAAAGGGTATTAAATGTTATTTGTTTCAGCCCCCACATCTTAAAAGTTCTATGCAACTAATAATTAACCAATGCTGTGCCAGAACAGTTTAAAATCAATCCTGACAGTGATGTTGCAAGCTTTACCCTGTAAAAAGGGAATTTCTATTAATAAAAGGGTAATCAGTTTGCATTTGTATTTTTAAGCTGTATCTTTTAACCTGTGCTTCTATTTTCAATCTTAGTTTTAAATCCATAAGCTTTAATTCACTCCTGCTTTTACCTATTGCACCAAAAATGCAAAAAAAAAAAAAAAAAAGGTTGAGATGGTGGTATGTAAATCTAACCACCTATAGACGAGCCTACAGTGTAAATTGGTAGGTCCATCTCTATTGTTTATCATCTTACTATGGACTATTGAACCCCATTTGGGACTATTGCCTTATTTACTGTATGGTATGTATGTGTGTGAACCACTTTCAGGGAGGTTTTTGGGCCATTTCTATCTTCCTGGTGAACCCAACACATTGTGGGGAAAACGTGTTGGAGTTTGTTGGTGGACCACTAAGAGTGGATTGCTCAGTTCTTTCCAACTCTGCCAATCTTTCCTTTGTCCAACTAATTTGGTAAATGTATGGCTATAATGTGGTTTATGCCAAATTTGTGATAATTATTTGTTCATCCTGCAGTAGCAAATTCTTGTCTTTGTTGTATTCCCTCTGAACTGCCTAGCTTGCTATTTTAGGAAGATTGTAGGTTTTTCATTAAGGGACAGGTTCCTGACGGGATCACCTTTGTCAACATGGTAACACTTTATTAGATGTAGGTAGGGGCATTTACCTCTTTTCTTTTGAATAAGTTACAGTAAATATAGGGACAATCTACTATACATATTTATAATTTTTTACTTTATGTGATAAAAGCTAAGTTTTATTCTTCATTTCCGGCATGCATGAATATCAAATAATGGTAGCATAAAAGCATAATATGAAAAGAATGTTACATTTTTCATTTATTAGCATGTGACATCTTTGATTTCAGGGCTCAATTATTACTTTGCATTTTATCAGCAAATATTAAGCCAAAGTTAGGAATAGATTAAACAAAGAGCCATACATATTTCTCCCTGTAGTTTCCAAAGAGAAGTGTAAAATGGACCAGGGGCAAGTTTCATACAGTAATATGACCATATTTTATGGAAAAAGATACAAAAGGTGTCACGGCACACATTGTTGCCGTGGAGGAGCAAGGCGCTACAGGGGTTAATCCCTCTAGCCGGACGACACACCCAGGGAGAAGCCTGGCTCATGAGCATAGGATTGACAGCCCGGTTTCGAATCAGCTCAGATGGTGTGTCGCACAGGCCAATAGAGGTGCTCGGAGGCCGCACCAGTCAGCTGCTGGGGCGGTGTCCGGACGCCTCATTTAAACCTGCTCAATGTGTTCAACCTTTGCCTGTGAAAGGTTCTCCCTAGTCCTTCTCCTGGTTTCCTGTTTGTTGTTACTCCTGATCTCCTGACTCCGGCTTGTTCTTAGACTTCGTTTCTGTCCTACGTTTGTTGACCGCGTTACCTCCAGTGTTTTGTCCCTTGGCTTGGCTTCCGTTCTTCTTTTGGTTTCTGATTTGTGGCTTTGACGTACCCGTACCGTTAGCGACCCGGACTGTCTGACTCTGCGTTTCCCTGACGGCCCTGCACGTAGTAGCGTAGGGCTTGTCGTCCAGTTGGGGTCTACCATCTAGGGCAGCATGCCAAGTAGGCAGGGACAGTGGGCTGGGTGGCAGTCAGGGCCCACTGCACCTCCTCTGATGTGACATTTTCACAGGCCCATACCTTCCTGCTCTCCACGCACCATGAACCCCATGACAACTTACCCAGTTGGTCCAAGATCTGGCACAAAGGGTGCAGCAGCGGGAGACCTCCCTGGGTACCCCCCAGTATGGGAGTTCCCCGACACCGCTGCCCCCTTTTGTGGAACCCCCCATCCAGTTACCTGTCTTTCAAGGAAGGCTGTCGCTTGTATTTTTTATGCCAACGTACCTCAGGTAATGAGGAACAAAGAGTGGGAATTGTCATGTCCCTTCTCCAAGGGTCTCCCCAGGAGTGGGCATTCTCACTACCCACACATTCACCCGAATTGTCTTCAGTAGACAGATTTTTTGTCTCCTTGGGACTCCTCTTCGACGACCCTGATAGGGAGGCGGTGGCCGAGACTCAACTCACCACCTTAAGGCAGGGTAAGCGGACGGTAGAGGAGTATGCTTCTGAATTTCGCCGCCGGTGTGTTCCGTCAGGGTGGAACGACCCAGCTCTCAGGTGCCATTTTAGAGTGGGATTGGCCAACCATCTTAAAGATATGTTGGTGGCTTATCCTACCACGGGCACTCTGGATAAGGCGATTGCTTTGGCAGTTCGGCTGGACAGACGCTTTAGGGAGAGACGTCGGGAACAGACACTTTTGCCCCACTTAATACCAATTCCCCGTTCTGCTCCCACCCCAGAACCTGCTAGAGCGACGATACCCCCGGAGGAGTCTATTCAGATAGAGGCCTCTTCTACGGGTGTTGCCATTGACCGCAGGACCTCACGTCGCACCCAGGGATTGTGCTTCTGCTGTGGCGGAGAGGGTCATCACATCCGCAAGTGTCCCAAAAAAGAAACCATGGCCGGAAAACGCCAGCGTCTAGGTGTTTCACGGAAAGGTCACCTAGGCGAGCAGGTATTCCCTATTGTGTCAAAGAAATTGTTGCTTCCAGTAAAAATTTCGTATTTTTCCATGTATGATTCGGGGAAAGGCATTTGTGGATTCAGGATCAGCACCCAAATTTTTTGTAGATGCTTCATTTCGCCAAGCATCTGACCCCTATCCGGAGGCCTATCTTGTTTCCCCGAATGTGGTGGCTATTGATTCTACCTGTTGGTTAAGGGCAATATCCAGTATTGCCCCCCTGAACTTGAATGCTTGTAGGGCCTTACATAAGGAGAAGTGTATATTTTTTTATCATGGAGTGCTTACCCCCCCCCCCCGCTGAATGTTGTGTTGGGGTTGCCCTGGTTTTTCAGAAAATAACTTTGGGGTTTTATTGGAATTTGGGGAATTTAATTAGGTGGGGAAGCAGTGTTGAGAATGTCTCCAATTGTTTCTTGGTAATGCGGGAATTCGAGCAGATCCTGCCTTTATCGTGTTTTGTGAGGGTGTTTTCCAAAACCCAGTCTGAAAAGTTACCCCCACATAGATCATATGACTGTGCCATCAAACTATTGCCGGGGGTGAGATTTCCTAGAGGCAGGATATATAATCTGTCGGGTCCTGAGAGAACCGCCATCAAACAATACATTGCTGAGAGCCTACAGAAGGGTCACATTACACCTTCCGTGTCCCCTATAGGTGCAGGGTTCTTTATTGTGAAGAAGAAAGATGGAACTCTCCGCCCATGCATTGATTATCGGGAGCTCAATAAAATAACAGTAAAGAACCAATACCCCTTACCATTGATTCCTGATCTGTTTAATCAAATTCAGGGGGCTAAGTGGTTTTCCAAGTTAGAGCTAAGGGGGGCCTATAATCTTATTCGCATCAAAGAAGGGGATGAATGGAAGACCACATTTAATACCCCAGAGGACCATTTTGAATATCTGGTTATGCCCTTTGGGCTGTATAATGCTCCTGGGGTCTTTCAGAATCTGGTAAACGAAGTTTTCCGTGAATTGATTGGTCGTTGTATGGTCGTATATCTGGATGACATTTTAATTTACTCACGGGGCCCGGGTCGTCACACGTTAAACACGTGCGGCAAGTTTTGCAGATCTTGAAGATCAATAATTTGTTTGTCAAACTCGAGAAGTGTGTTTTTGGCATTCAGGAGGTTCCTTTCCTGGGATATATCCTGACTCCCAACTTTTTCGTATGGACCCCGATAAAGGTTGGGCTTTTCCTCGACGGGATCCGCCCTTCCTCCTGAAGGCCTTACAACGTTTCCCTTGGGTTTGCCAAAACTATTATCAAAAAATGTATTCGGAATTTTTCTGTTCTCGTTCGGCCTTTGACTGATATGACTAAGATGGGGGTAAATATCAGTAACTGGCAACCTGAGGCCTTAGAGGCTTTCGAAAAACTTAAGCAGTGTTTTGTCACAGCCCCAGTCTTGATTCAAGCGGACCATTTCAAACTCTTTGTTGTAGATGGTAGATGCTTCTGAGTTCAGGGTAGGGGCAGTCCTATCTCAGGGGTCGGCCGTCATGACTAATCTCCGTCCTTGTGCGTTCTTTTCCCGTAAATTTTCCTTGGTGGAAAGGAATTATGACGTTGTGAATCGGGAGCTGCTGGCTATTAAGTGGGCCTTCGAGGAATGGCGCCACTTCCTTGAAGGCGCCCAACACCAAGTCACGGTTCTTACTAATCATAAAAACCTTACCTTTCTAGAGAATGCTAAAAGGTTGAACCCACGTCAGGCTCGTTGGGCGTTGTTTTTTAACCGCTTTAATTTTGTCGTCACCTACAGACCGGGATCTAAAAATGTTAAATCTGATGCGTTATCTAGAAGCTTTTGTGCCAGTCACTCACCTCGGGAGCATCCAGTACCCATTTTACCCAAGGAGACAATTGTCTCAGCCATGTACCCCAATTTAGCCACTGAGATTAAGGGCAACACCAGGAGATGAGACCTGCTAATTGTCCTGCTTCTAGAGTCTTTGTCCTCACGGTTTCAGCTACGATTATTAAAGGAATTACATGATTCTGTATTATCTGGACATCCCAGAGAAGCTGGCACAAAGAGGTTGATCTCTCGCAACTACTGGTGGCCGTCATTATATCATGATGTGGAGGCCTATGTGGCAGCATGTGACATTTGTGCTCGAGCAAAGGTTCCCAGAACTCGTCCTCCTGGGAAACTTTGTCCTCTTCTCATACCCGAGCATCCATGGACCCACATCTCCATGGACTTTTTGACCGATCTTCCTACCTCTGAGGGTAAGACGGTCATTTGAGTGGTGGTGGATTGCTTTAGTAAGATGTGTCATTTGGTTCCATTAAGAGGTTTGCTGTCGTCCAAGAAGCTTGCTAAGCTTTTCATCAAACACATTGTAAAACTGCATGGGTTACCCGAGAATATAGTTTCTGACAGAGGGGTCCAATTTGTTTCTCGTTTCTGGAGATCCGTCTGTAAGTCTTTGGGTATTACCCTATCTTTCTCCTCGGCCTTCCACCCTGAGACTAATGGGCAAACAGAGAGGGTAAATCAGACGGTTACACAAAAGCTGCGTTGTTTTGTTTCTGATCAGCAAGCGAATTGGGTTAAATACTTACCTTTTGTGGAATTCGCGATTAATAATCAGGATAATAGTTCGTCTGGTGTTTTGCCATTTTTCTGTAATTATGGTTTTCACCCGAGATATGCTTCATTATCCAATGCTACTTCTGATCATAATGGGGTGGATGCTATTGTTAAAGATCTGTGCACAGTCTGGGCCAAAGTTCAGAAGAACTTGCTCAACGCCCAGAGCATCCAGAAGAGAAAGTTTGACAAGAGGCGTCTCTACTCCAGTGGTTTTTCTGTGGGAGACAAGGTTTGGTTGTCCACCCGAAATCTCCGCCTAAAGGTGCCTTCCGGTAAACTAGCTCCATGATTTGTGGGCCCCTATGTTGTGCAAGAAGTAGTTATCCCGGTGGCATACCGTCTGAAGTTACCTCCTTGTCTCCGGGTACATAATGTCTTTCATAAATCATTATTAAAGAGGTACATACCTTCTATGACTTCGCCTTCAAAGCCCCTCCTACTGTTAACGTTGAGGGTGAATTGGAATACGAGGTCGCTCGTATCTTGGACTCTCGCAGAGTGCAGAGATCTCTACAATACCTGGTCCACTGAAAGGGTTATGGTCCGGAGGAGAGGTCGTGGGTTCCGGCCAGATTCGTTCATGCCGAATCTCTGATCAGGGAATTCCAAACCCAAACCATGGAAGGGTCCAGTGGCCCCTTCTAAAAGGGGGGGTACTGTCACGGCACACAGTGTTGCCGTGGAGGAGCAAGGCGCTACATCCCTCTAGCCAGGTGACACACCCAGGGAGAAGCCTGGCTCATGAGCATAGGATTGACAGCCCAGCTTCGAATCAGCTCAGAGGGTGTGTCGCAAAGGCCAATAGAGGTGCCCTGAGGCCGCACCAACCAGCTGCTGGGGCGGTGTCCGGACGCCTCATTTAAACCTGCTCAATGTGTTCAACCTTTGACTGTGAAAGGTTTTCCCTAGTCCTTCTCCTGGTTTCCTGTTTGTTGTTACTCCTGATCTCCTGACTCCGGCTTGTTCTTAGACTTTGTTTCTGTCCTACGTTTTTGTACTGCACTGCCTCCAGTGTTTTGACCTCTGGCTTGGCTTCCGTTTTTCTCTTGGTTTCTGATTTGTGGCTTTGACGTACCCGTACCGTTAGCGACCCGGACTGTCTGACTCTGCATTTCCCTGACGGCCCTGCACGTAGTAACGTAGGGCTTATCGTCCAGTTGGGGTCTGCCATCTAGGGCAGCACGCCAAGTAGGCAGGGACAGGGGGCTGGGTGGCAGTCAAGGCCCACTGCACCTCCTCTGACGTGACAAAAGGACCTGGACTAATAAAGAGATCTTTAATATGGATATAGACTAGAGATGGGCGAATTTCTCAAAAATTCGGTTCGCCGACTTCACCGAATTTTCCGTCAAAATCTGTTAAAATTGCATTAAAAAACAGCTATTTCCTGGATGCACAGAGCCTGTAGGGTGCTGTAGAACATTGTGCCATGCTTAAATATACAGAGGGAGCTTGGTTTGGTCTTCATACAATGCTGTGTTTTAGTATGACACGCACATGAATGCCGCCGCTATTAGAATTGCTTCACCCTTCAATTCCCTGTGCACTTACGGGGGTTAAACTGACCAGGAAAAAAACAAGCTGAGGGCTAAGATCCTACAATAGTGTCAGAGAACACAGAAGTAGGTTACCGGAGCTGCCACAGATCACAGCACAGTAAGGGGATGTCACAGCAGGAGTCACCCTGCGAGGCCACAGCATCCGGTGTCATCTACACCACACACTAGGTCTTACACTTTCTCCCAGATGACATCTGACAAACCCAGCCAAGAGTCGGTGGGTTTGTCACACACAATCCCTAGATGGCATGGCCCGGGAGCAAGTGAGGGGCTCTCACCTGTCCTCAACCCACCTCTGTCCTGTTCGCTTCCCACAGCCAGAGAACTACTATGTGCTGTGGCCCCTGCACCACTATACAGTAAGGACAAAATATTTGAGGACAGTGGGTAGCAAAGAGGTTGGGAAGACATCCGCTGCTTCTTGCAGAAGCGGGCAAATAGTGATGAGGAGAATTGCAATGGGGGATTATGTTGTGAGTGGTCAGACTTTGTACAGCGACACCGTTGAGGGGGAAATTATTGAACAGGTGGAAATTGATGAACAGAGAAAGGCCATTAATGAGTTTTGATGATCCAAGTGGACAGTAGTACTCCCCGGGGGGAAATGCTCAATCTGGTTGTTCAAGTCTTACATCCATCTGCAAGACATTCTAAAAAGGGCCAGGAAGCTTTACATGCACTTCAGCCGTTCTTACACCGCCAAGCACACCCTCATAGGCTGATATGTGACATTTCCAAAAGGTGGAATTCCACCCTCCATATGTTGGAACGACTCTATGAACAGAGAAAGGCTATTAATGGTTTATTGATGATCCAAGTGGACAGGAGTACACCCCTGTGTAATTTTAATGTCGGCCAGTGGCAGCTCATGCGTGACACCTGCCATTTGCTCAGGCCCTTTCATGCGGACAAGTTATTTGTCTGTCGCCAGGACTACGGGATGAACAACATCATTCCACTGTTTCATGTTGTCACGGACAGCGGTAGTGGATCCATTGGACCACCGAAAGCGATGGTATTAGCCACGCCAGGGAGCAGGGTCTAAGTAGCTCCCGGTTTTCACCAGAGCCCGCCGCAAAGCGGGATAGATTTGCTGCGGTGGGAGTCTACCAGGTCGCTACCCCTGACGTGACTTGCTTGCGGTGGTAGCCGAGATGTAGCATGGTACAAAATCGTAAGGCAAATTCGGAGTCGGGGACAAGCGGTAAGGTCAGGACAAGCAGCAATGGTTCTTGGTCAAGGGACGAAGGCAAGAGGTACGGTACACGGATATGATAGACGAGGCTGAAGGAAACTCTTTCTCTATAGGCTCTAAAGATTAATATTAATATTATTTATTTTATAGTCTTGGAGGCAGTTGTGTGAGGAGTAGAGATGGGCGAATTGATTCTAACGAAGTGGAATTCGTTTAGAATTTCAGGAAAACTTCGGTTCGGAACGAAGTCGAACTTTTGGTACTTCGGGTGAACGAAGTGTGCTTTTGATTGATAAAATGGCTGCGAGCACATGGCGCTACATGGGGCAAAGCACTCTGGGAGGAAGAAGGGCATAGCCTGCATGACATGTGCAGAGGTGAAGCCAATCAGAGACCGGCGGGATTCTGTGACGTCACCGCACTATATAAGTCCGGGCGCGACGCTGGGAGCTCATGCCGCTCTCACTGTACTGATCAGGGAAGGTGCTGCCGCGGCTGATAGCTCTTACTGAAGAATTGATTTTTATATAGCGATTTCTGTGGGGTGTCTCAGCTTGTCAGAGAGACTGTTCTCGTAATGTTCTATTTCTAATTTTTTGGGATATTGGATCTGAAATCCAGTGTGCGTCCACTGCAGCTGCATATACATTCAATATCCAAGTGGGATCTAAGCCAGTTCCTGTTGTATTCATATAAAGAAACAGCGTTTTTACAATACAAATACCACTTCATTTTTGGCTGCTCATTTCTATTGCGCAATTTACATCCAGGGGTTAATTAAGTGTTGTTTTGCTGGTGTGCTGACCCCAAGAAACCGTCTTTTTGAACGCCAAAATATATACATTTTTCCTGTAGCCTAATTCACAAGCAAAGGTCATTACAACTGTATCTCTTGTTGTGTGGCATAGAAAACACGCAATTTTTAACACACTACAAAGCTACTAGTTTGGCGGCTCATTCTTTGGGGCTATTTACATCCAGGGGTTAATTAAGCGTTGTTTTGCTGGTGTGCTGACAAAATAAACTGTCTTTTTCAACGGCAAAATATATACATTTTTCCTGTAGCCTAAGTCATGTCCGAAGGTTACTTAAGCCTGTTTGTGCTTTTACATTTAGTAACACACACAGTGTTCCTGGCCATTTGTGGAGCGCAATGTATATCCAAGGGGTACCCAAGCGTGTTACGGGGTTCATTTGGAGTCAAAAACAGGGTGTATATTTATCTATACAGATATATCCATCAAACAGTGTCTGTACATTTTAAAAACAAACAGTATGTCAGACAGAGAGTGGCAGGCTCGGCACCTGCGAGTGGCAGTGGCACAAACATTCCTGGAACAGGCCCAGGTCGCAGAACAGCAAGGGGACGTCGCAGCAGGGGTCCCTCAGTGAGGCCACAACTGCCGCTGTCATCTAGCGGCCGTGTGTTGTTCAGCAACCCAAGGGTTCTTGATTGGCTGACTAGGTCATCCTCTTCCTCCCAGATGACATCTTACAACCCCAGCCAAAGTCGGTGGGAACCTCAGACCCCAACCCTTAGTTGGAATGGCCGGAGCGGGTCAGCGGCCCTCACCTGTCCTCACCCCGCCTCTGTCCCATCTGGTTCCCTCAGCCAGAATCTACTATTGGTCTGGGCTCAGCGCCATTATTACGAGGATGAACATTTGAGGAGGGCAGTCAGCAGCTACTTGGCAGCGAAGAAATGGGGCCAATACCCCCCGCTTCTTGCAGTAGGCGCAAAGTATAGATGTGGAAGTGGCATGGGAGGTCATTTTTGTAAAGAGGTCAGCCTTGGCATACCAAACCGGTGATGAGGACAGCAGTGACGATGAAACACAAATAGATGATGATGTTGCCGACCGCACTTGGGACCCGGGGTGAGGAAAAGGGCTTCATCATCGTCGGGAGAAGAGGGCGTCAGCTTGCGCGTCAGGCAGCAGCGCAGCCAGCAAGTGGGTCGTGTGGCCGTGAGTCAGCAGGATAGCAGCATTTGTGAGGTCGGGAGCCAAGCGGCCACGTGGTAAAAAACCCGCTTCGCAGGCCAAGAAAGTAGCGGCACAGAGCTCAGCGAGGCAGCGGCGGCAGTAGTCCCTCAGTGCGGAGCTTTTCTGTTAAAATCAGATACTCGGCGGTGTGTCATGTCTTTGCTAAGACGCCGGAGGAGTCGAATATGGGTAAAATGTAGAATCTGTGGGCTAAAAGTTAATCATGGCCAGGGAGCTAACGTTGGCACCACGGCCCTGCGTCAACACATGCAGCGTCACCAAACGGTAGCCACGGAGAAACGTGGCTCAGATGTGGTGGTCCATCCTGCCGCCGCAACAACAGCACAGCGCCCAGTGGCAGGGCATGCCATTGCAGCCAGTCAAGGCTCCACCCCCTTTCTGCAGAAGGGAGCTGTTTCTCTTTGACATAAATCTCCCGGTCCGATGCTCCTGCTCCTCCTAACTCATAGCGCCAGCAGTCGTTCAGCGAGGCGATTGCAAATAGACAACAGTATGCGTCAACCACCCTAAGGTGCAGCAGCTGACCGTGCTCCTGTCCAAGTTGTTGGTTTTTTGCAGTCCCTCCCTTTCCAAATGGGGGGACTCTGCACCATTCAAGAACTAATGGCTTGTGCCGAGCCGAGATGGAGAGTTCCAAGCCGTAATTTCTTTTCCAAAAAGGCAGTACCAGCACTTCATAATATGTAAACAAGAAGGTGGGCCAGACCTTGTGCTTATCGGTTTGTTCAAGGTGCACGGCAGGGGCGGACGTCTGGAGCTGTAACAAACGGTCAGGGCCAGTACATGTCCTTTACGGCCCCCGGGTGAATGTGCTTCCTGCCCAGGAAACCCAACAACTTGGACAGGAGACGCCGCTTTCTCCTCCACGTTGTCAAACGCTGCACATGCCCCAATGTCCCCCTCCTCCTCCTCCACCATCACCACCATCTCAGCCTCCACAAGTACTGCTCCATCATACCACTGTGTAGGGCACAGCGGTGTCAGCAGTTTACCCTGGCTTGCCTCGGCGAACGAAGTCACAAGGGAGGAACTGCTCCGCGTCATGCAGCAAGAAATCGATGTGTGGCTTTTTTCCCCGTGCCAACTGCAAATCGGAACCATGGTGGGCGGACAATGGGAGGAACATGGTGTCCGCGCTGCACCTAGGACGGATTTGGGCCATGCGCCCTGCATGGCGCACATGTTCATCTGGTTGTGAAAAGGTTCCTGAAGTCTTCCACCGATCTTCAGCAGATTCGAAAATGGCCAGGAAACTGTGCATGCACTTTATCCATTCGTACAAAGCCTGGAACACCCTCCTCAAGTTGCAGCGGCAAAACGGCCTCCCCCCAAAACACTCTGATATGCGATTTTCCACCCGCTGGGAAATTCCGCCTGCACATGTTGGACCGACTGTATGAACAGAGAAAGGCCATTAACGATTTTTTGATGATCCAGGCAGACAGAAGTACTCCCTGTGTAACTTTGATGTCAGCCAGTGGCAGCTCAGCGTGACACCTGCCGTTTGTTTTAGGCCCCTTCAGGAGGCAACGTATTTGTCAGTCGCCCGACTACGGATGAATAACGTCATTCCCCTGCTTCATGTCCTGGAACAGATGCCCGAAAAATCTGTCTGGGCAGGGGACTGGAGGCGTGGCGACTACATCTCGTGGCCACATGAGTCCGGTGGGGACTGAAATGGGGAGGGGGAGTTAGGAGGAGGAGGACATTGGAGCAGAAGCATTGTTGGTGAAATTTAGTGGATTTTCTACCCCGGTGACAAGAGAGGAGGAAACAGGAGCAGCGAGGAGGTGGATGGAGATGAGGAAGACGAGGCAGATGACCCCCAAGCACCCCTGGCAGTATACAGTGGAAAATGGAGGCAGGGAGCCCTCGGAGTCCCCTTGTGCAGATGGCCCCAGCATGCTTTTTGCCTGGCTAGTGACAGCCGAATAGTCAGCATCCGCAAGGGATGACTTCTGGCTCTCCACCCTATTGGACCCTCGCTACCGGTCCAAAATGGGGAGCCTTTTCCCAGCTATGAGGGGGGAGGACAATTCAAATACTATAGGGAAATCCTCATTTAAACAGTTGGCCGCTGCCTATGTGCGGCATCGTCCCCCTCTGACAGGTCTGACCGGGGGGTTTCTTCACGCTCACGGCTTCTACTGCCGCGGCTGCTGGGGGAAGGTGGAGGTAGGAGCAAATACCAGCTCCATCAGTAGTAACCTAAGTCTGGGGTCATGATTAGCAGCTTCCTTCACCCCCTAGTGAGGAGGGCAGTCGCCAGCAGCAGCAGGACCTGGAGCAGTCCCTGAATCAACAGGTTGTGGCCTACTTGGACAGCACTCTGCCACCTCGTTAGAAGATCCGCTGGACTACTGGGCAGCCCCAAAATGGATGTGTGGCCCCCAATTGCCGAGTTTGCGTGGAGAAGCTTTCCTGCCCGGCCAGTAGTGTGGCATCAGAGCGGGTGTTCAGTGCGGCGGGGGCCACGTTACCCCAAGGAGAACCCGCTTGTCCACGGGAAATTTTGAACGACTGACCTTTGTCAAGATGAATCAGGCGTGGATCGGCCAGGATTTCCACACACAAAGACTTAGGCGTCAGTCTGGGGTTTAAACTACCTGCCTCAGCCACTATTCTGATGCTGCCACCCGCCTGAAGCCACACAATCTGCTGCCAGTTTCTCCCTCTGCTATCACCATCTTTACCAGGGACTGGTACTGCCACCCACCTCAAAAACTCTGTCATTGTGCCCCTCTATGACCTCATGCTGCTGCTGCTGTTGCCGTGACATCCACACTGTCATTGTGCCACTCTCTGACCTCATGCTGTTGCTCCTGCCGCCGTCACCTCAAATCTCGTCATTGTGCCATCTGTGGCCTACTCCTTTTTGTTGCCAAACCTCCAGAATTTGTCATTGTGCCCTGTCTGACCTCATGCTGCTGCTGTGGCTGCTGCCATGTCCTCCACACTGTGTCATTGTGCCACTCCGTGACCTCATGCTGATGCCGCCGAGACCTCCGCTTCAGTCCAATTTTGCACTCTGTGGCTTCCTCCTGTTTTGCCACCTCCAGAATGTCATTGTGCCACTCTCTGACCTCATGCTGCTGCAGTGACTCCTGCTGTGCCCTCCCACTGTTCATTGTGCCACACTGTGGCCTATTACTGTTTTTACACCTCCAGAATGTCATTGTGCCACTGCCTGACCTCGTACTGCTGCTGTTGTGACCTCTACACTGTGTGATTGTGCCACTCTGTGGCCTAATACTGTTTTGCCACCTCCAGAATGTCATTGTGCCACTTTCTGACCTCATGCTGCTGCTGTGGCTGCTGCCGTGTCCTCCACACTGTGTCATTGTGCCACTGCCTGACCTTATGCTGCTGCCGCCGTGACATCCGCTCTCAGTTATTGTGCCATTCTGTGGCTTCCTCCTTTTTTGCCTCCTCCAGAATGTCATTTTGCCACTGCCCGACCTCATACTGCTGCTGTTGTGACCTCCACTCTCAGTCATTGTGCCACTCTGTGGCCTAGTCCTGTTTTTGCCACCTCCAGAATGTCATGGTGCCACTGCTTGACCTCATACTGCTGCTGTTGTGACCTCTACACTGTGTGATTGTGCCACTCTGTGGCCTAATACTCTTTTTCCACCTCCAGAATGTCATTGTGCCACTGCCTGACCTCATGCTGCTGCCGCCGTGACCTCCGCTCTCAGTCATTGTGCCATTCTGTGGCTTCCTCCTGTTTTGCCACCTCCAGAATGTCATTGTGCCACTGCCTGACCTCATGCTGCTGTGGCTGCCGCCGTCACCTCCACACTCTGTCACTAATGTTGCCACCTGAGCTCTCAGCTTGTTTTTTTCCAGCTTTCGCTGGCATAACTTTATCAGGCTACATTCCCGCTTGAGTTTTTTGGTCAGTTTTGCCCTCTTAAGTGCCCAGGGAATTTTATAGTGAAGCGATTCTAAGAGCGGCGGCAGTCATCTGCGTGTCATACTAAAACACAACATTGTATGAAGACCAAACCAAGCTCCCTCTGCATATTTAAGCATGGCACAACGTTCTACAGCACCCTGCAGGCTCTGTGCAGCCTGGAAATACTGCTTTTTAACCCCAAAAAATTCGTTCCGAAGTAATTCGGACCGAATTTTTTTTTTTGTGGGAAAAATTTCGGCAAGTGCCCAAAATCAAATTTTTTTGAAAAATTTCCCCGCCACCTAGTGGGGAGCCTTTTCCATTTAAATGAAAACCTAAAAAAATTTTTCATAGCTTTAAAAATTTGGGGACCCCCTTGATAATTTTTAAGCAAACCTTTCCTTTATCACTGTCTTAAACCCAAATGAAACGTTACCCAATTTTGTTTTTCTTAAACCGTTTTGAAATCTGTGGGGGATGAAATTTTTTCCCACCGGAAACCCGGGGAGGCCTCCAAAAGGGGACTTGTATTTTTACTTTCTGTAAGAAGTTATCCAAAGCCGTTTTGCAGTTTTTTGTTTTTTTTGCTTTTTTTTTGTTATGTCCCATTCCGGGTTTTGTACTAAATTCAATTAAAAATTTGGCACAGAATGCAAAAAAAACCCACCTAAAAAATTCCCTGTATTTTTATGGTCTGTTTTTCAGTTAAATTTCCATACGGCTTTTGAACAAACGGGGTTTTGAAAACGAAAAACCTGGATTCAAACCACCAAAATTTTTTAAATTCCCATGAGTGTTTAAATCGTCACTTTTGTCCTCCCTCAACGGTTTTGGGAAATGCAAAAAATCCCCCAAAAAAACCTCCCATCCCTCTTTTTCCACTTTAATATTTGCAAGAACGGGGGATGTCTCCCCCAAACCTCTTCGTTGCCAAGTAGCTGCTGACTGCCCTTTCAAATTTTTCGCCCTCGCTCAAATAGTGGCCTGAGCCCGGGACCACAATAGTTTTCTGTCGAGGGCCCCAACAGGAAAAAAGGGGGGTTGAGGACGGGTGAAGCTGCTGACCTTTTCCCCGGGCCTTTCCAACTAAGATTTTGGGTATCTGACGAACCCACCGACTTTTTGTGGGTTGTTATTTGTAAACTGGGTTTGAAGGTTGTTGACCTACTAAAACCAATAAGTCCCTTTGGGTGTTGCTGATCAAAAACCGGGCCCGCTACTTTACCCCGGGCATTTTTCTTGGCCCACCGGGGTGCCCCCGGGCTGCGATGCCCCCCCTTACTGTGCTTTGACCTGTGCCTGCCCCGGGAAAAGTTTGTGCCACTGCCACCCTTGTGAAGACCCCTCCCACCTCTCTTTGACTTTTATGTTTTTTCCCAAAAATTTGTGCAGACTCGTTTAATAAAATATCTGTATATGATAAAAAATAACACACCTGTATATGACTAAAAAATAAAACCCATTTAACAGGCTTGGGTTACCCTTGGATAAAAATTTTGGGCCCCCAAAAAGGGCCCGGGAAAAAATTTGGGCTTTTATGTGCTTTTTAAAAAACACTGTGTGTTTTATGAATAAAAAGCAAAAACGGGTTTAAATTAACCCTTGGATATAAATTGAAATACAGAAATCCCCCAGCAAAAAAAAACGGGTATGTGGAAATTTTAAAAAAGCTTTTTTTTTAAATGACTACAAAAGCAGAAACCCCGCTTAATTAACCTTCGGATATAAATTACCCTACAGAAAAAATTTTAGCCCTTTGGGTTTAAAAACACTTTTTTAAAAAAGGGACTAAAAAAGCAAAAAACATGTTTAATTTCCCCCTTGGTTTTTTAATTGCGAAAAAGAAAAGGAGCGGGCAAAAAATTAACTGGAAATTGGCGTGTTAAAACGCCATGTTTTTTTACTGACAAAAAAAGCAGAAACACGTTAATTAACCTTTTGGTTTTAAAATAAACCGCTAAAAAGGGATACCCGGGAAAAAATTTTTTGTTTTTGGCATTGAAAAAACCCCCTTTTCTTTATGACACAAAAGCAGGAAACCCCCGGCTTTATTAACCTTTGGAAAATAAATTATCTACGGGGAATCACCAAAAAAAAAATTTTATCTTTGGGTTAAAAAACAATTTTTTCTTTTACTGCTTAAAAAAGGGCACAAACACGTTTAAAATTTAACCCTTTTGGTTAAAAAATTGAGCAAAAGAAATGAGCACCCAAAAAAATTTTAAAATGGTTTTGGGGGTTGTAAAAACGCTTTTCTTTTATTTAAAGTAAAACAGCAAAAACAGGCTTACCCAAACCCTTGGATATTAAAGGGCTCCAGAACTGACCAGAAGCATTAAAATATTTATCAGCGAATTGGACGAAACACGGACTTAAATTTCCCAAAAAACCCCCAAAAAAAAAATTTAGAAGGGGAAAGAGGACAGTCTCTGAGAAAAGCGTGACCCCCCCCAAAAAAATTGGGGTATAAAAAGTAATTATTTATTGTGTCAAAATTAAAGCTATTTGGCAGTTCCCAGCGCTACAGCACGGCAAAGAGGAGAATTTGGGGAGCAGCCAGCCCCGCGTCAAGATTTTCCAATAGTGGGGTTGAGGTCACGGGGAATCCCGCCTTTTCTCTGATTGGCTTAATCTCTGCAAATGTAAATTGAGGGGGGTTCCTTTTTTCCCTTTCCCATTTTTTTTTTCTTTCCCCCATGTAACGCCATGTGTTTGGGGGGCCATTTTATCAATGAAAAAACAAAAACATCTTTTCCCCAAAAATTTAAACCCCAAATTTTTGACTTTTTTCAGAACTAGTGTTGAGCGATTGCGTTGGCTATCGAGATTGATCGTTAGCGATAGTGGGCCCGCTATCGAAAAGGTTTTTCGATATGAGCGCGATTAGGGAGGTTACCTTTTAAAGTCTAGGGGAGAGAAACAACCCCTTTCATTATTACCCCCAAACGGGCCCTGGGAAGCTAAAATTAACATCCAAAACACCCAAAATGGAAAAGTCTACATCTTAGGCAACCCCTTGGGGGTTAAAAAAGTCACAAAAAAAAAGTAAACCGGGGACCATTCACTATCCCGTCTTGTACCAAAAGCCGGACCCAAAAAACCTGCATCCCCCAAAAATTTTAAAAAGTGCCAAAAAGGAGTAGGTTTTGAAAAAATCATCTTACTTAAAACGGGAACATTGAATACCCCCTGCCCTGGAACGCAGCATGACCCCAAACCTGCATGCCCCCACATTTAAAAAGTCCGGGAAAAAGAGTCTTTCAACCACCAGTTTAGTTTAACTGGACATTGCTAAAACCCCTTGTCCGGGGGCCCGGGCATGACCCAAAAACCCGGCAGACCCCCCTTTTAAAAAGTCCCGGGAAAAAAAGGAAATTTTTTCCCAACCACCAGTTTAGTTTAAATGGACATTGATTTTAAACCCTGTCCGGGGGCCAAACAGCAGGGACCCAGGGGCCAGAGTTACAGGGGGGTGGGGTTGAGAGACCCGGGGGGTTTCCGCCCATCTATTAAAAAACCAAAAGGGTTAAAATGCCCTAAAGGGGAAGAAGAAAACAAAACTGTCGTGCTGAAGCAAGTGCGGAAGGGGAAGGGGTGAAAAACTCCAGCCTTCCCAGTACCCAGTAAAATACCTGGGTAGCGTTTTTTCCCTCCGTATGAGTGTGGCCCCAATTGAGCTTCACTTGGAAAAAATGGGGGTTTTAACCTCCCTGTTACCCCGGGTTGCCCTTTATTTTGGCATTTTTTTCTTTTTTTACTAACGTGTGGGGGAAATTGTCTCGGTCTTTTTTCTCTGTCCCTTTGCTCCTACCCCAAATTTTCCTCTGAATAACCTAAAATTGGTCAATTTTTCCTGTACCCCCCTTTGTCAATTCAGAGGAATTTTTTTAACACCCTATTTTGTACATGAAAGTTTTTTAGTATTTTAATTCTGAAAAAAAATTTTTAAAATAGGAGGGAAAACCCACCAGTTTTGTTTTTTTTTTTCTTTTGAAATTTAAATGGGTTTTTCCCAAAACGGGATTGATTCAATGTTAAAGATCTTGCAAATAAAATTTCCTTTTTGAAAATATGTGCCCATTAACAGTGCCCTACCTATTCCTTTTTTTCAAAAGCACCATCCCCCTTTTAGCCACTCGTGAAAATTGTGAAGAACAAAGGGGTTCTTTTGGGAAACAAAAATTTTTAGAATAGGCCCTTATTATAGCTGCATTCACAGCAAAATGCCCCAAAAATTCAAAGCATGACCCTTGAGCCAATTTTGGGAAACAATTGGGGAAGAACAAATGTATGTTAGAAAACAACATTTTTTGGGAATAGGACCTGTAGTATAGCTGCATGTCACAGCAAAAGGGCCCCCAAAAAATTTCCCAAAGAAATGACCCTTAAAGCCATTTTTGGACAATTGTAAGAACAAATGCCCTGTTAAAAAACAACTTTTTTTTTAAAATTAGGCCCTTTCTAGTATAGCTGCATGTCAAAGCAAAATGCCCCCAAAAATTAAAAGCAGGGACCCTTGAAGCCATTTTAATAAATTTTTTGGTGAAGAACAAAGGGTTTTTTTAAAAACAAAAATTTTTTTAAAATTGGAAACCTGAGTATTGCCCCATTTAAAAGCAGCATGCCCCAAAAAATTTTAAAAGGATTCTCAGCCACTTTTTAAAAAATTTTTGGGGGGAAAAAGGGCCACTTAGAAGCCACATTTCTGTTCAAAAGGCCCCTGATTTTTTGCTTTATCTCCACGAACATGACCCAAAAAAAAAATTTGAAAGGGGGCGAAAAAACTTTTTTAAAGATAAATGGTAAATGGAATAGGTGTTGTAATGAAACCTTGCTTTTTTTAACGCCCCTCAACAGCAAAACCAAAAAAATGAACTTTTTGGGAAAAGAGAATAAAAATTGAGTAAAAAATGATCATTTTAAAAAAAAAGTTTTCAAGGGCCCAATTTTGTTTAAAAAAGGGAAAATGTAAAGGGAACCCGGCAACAAAATGGGTTGAGCTCGGAAATTGGGGCCACAACATCATCAGAAGATCCACGCCTGATTCATCTTGATGAAAGTCAAACGATCCACTTTAATTTTTGGAAACCCGGATGCTTTTGTCTGTAATATTTCCTTCAGCTGTGCTGAAGGTCCGCTCAGATATGAGGGCGGGCCCTTTTTTTGGGCAGACAAAACCTCTAGGGCGTGTTGACCGGGCTGGGGGCCATTGGTCCTTTTTTGGATCCCCAGAAGTCTTTTGGGGCCCGGGAACACATGCAAAAAATCGGTTTTGGACGCGGGTTAGTTCTTTGCCCATGATTTTAAATTCTGATATCTGTGTTTTGGGATGTTTTGCCCTGTATTGCATGGGGTTGGGGTGAGGTGGAAAACAAAGTTTGCCGGGAGGCCCCACCCCCCCCCATTGGGCTTCTGCCCCCTTTTGCCTGCTGCGGGCCGTTAGCCTACTTGGCACTTTTAATGCTGTAAAGTCGCTGTTTGTTTTTCCACCGTGACTTTTGGGGAACGTAAAAGCAGTTAAAACAGTTGTCTCCAGTTGATCAATCAGCAAGGCTCCTTTTTCCTGCATTTTACCCCTTTTTTTTGGGGTGGGGGGAAAGGGAAAAGTTGCTGAGTTTTTGTTTTGAAACGGGGATCCAGGGGGGGCCCCCCAGAAACCTGTTGTTCATTTTGGGGCCCTTAATGCGAGGATCATGTTGGGGGAAAAATGGGGGCACCCAAGGGCACTCATGTGAGAAAATGGAGCCCCTTTAATTTCCCCAAACCTTGGGTCGAGGGGCACTACAAAAATGATCTTCCTCATCCCTTTCCCCCTCCGCCTCAAATTCGCGGGCCCCAAACCCCTTCCCAAGGCAGGGGCCGGGCGGTAACATCGGGTTTTTAGGAATTCCTCCTCCTCCCCCGCTGCCCCCCGGCACAGCTTTTTAAACACAGCCCTGACTTTTCCCGAGTGTGCACCCCCGGGAGGGGATGCCCCCACCTTGCACTAGCTTGGAGCCCCCCAAAACCCCCCCCCCCCCTCCTAATGAAGAATTTTTTTTGAAATTGGGGAAAACTGTCGGGCCCTTTTTGGATTTGACGGAGAGAAAGGCTCCCCTGTCCGCATTGTGTCCGTCCCCCCTCCTCCGTCGGGTGGGGGGCCCCGTTGTTTAAAATTTTCCAACGACGTTCCCGAACTTTAAGGGTCAAACCACAATGCTCATGCTGACAAGGGAATTTTTCCCCCACTTACCATTTTTGGGGGCTTCTTTTTAAAAATGGCAAGGATGGGGCAGAGCTTTTACCCCGCCCCACTTCCCCGGTGGTTCAACACCCCCAGGCCCTACCGCTGGGTTGTCAGGCCCCTTGTCCCCTTTTGGGAAATGCGTTAAAGGCATTTCGGGTGCTGGGCCACAATCGCTTGAATGTGGAGGGGGGGAATTTTCCCGCGTGTTGCCAAAGTCAACAATTTGGGGGGTTGGGCGGGGGGCCGAGCTGACTCTGCAACGCAGCCCCGGCGGGAAAGGCAGGGTTGCGAACGAGGAAGTGCGAACTCCGAAACCCGAGCCCTTTCCCCAGCAGGGCAGTCCAACCCGGGTACTCTTTAAAAATTAAAAGGACACAAGGTTGATGACATGGCCAGGCAAGGGGTGGGGCTCCCAGCCTACCGTTTTTTAAGGGCGGCCAAACAGATTTCCCCCCGTTATCCCCACCCCTTTCCTGGGACAGGGTTTTTGTCACCCCCCAGCGCTCGGCTCGTTGTTAGAGACCCTCCAAAACTCCTGACCTTGTGTGGACGGTCTCCCAAAAGGGGGAAAATTTTTTTTTTAAAATTTCAAAGGGGCCCGGTGGCCCCCTGGGCCGTGATGCCACCCAAAAGGGGCCTTTGGGGGAAAGGGGCCCCCGCACCATCCCCGCCCGGTTTTTTAAGAGCGTTTCGCCGAGCCCCGAAGCCACCCTCACCCCCCCGAGACATCCCCCCCAGCCCCAAACCCCGTGACTTTTCACAGAGATATTGCGGGCCCTTTGGGCCCTGCTTACTATTTCCCGTGGGCGGTGGGGAATGGGGCTTTTCCCGGGAAAAAGATGCCCGGGGCAAAAGCGCTTTGAAATTTTTTGGGTAAAACGTTTGGGGGGGGCCAAAGGGCAGGGACGGCTTTTCTGGCAAAGAAATGCCCGCTCGGCAATTTGGTTTTTTGGGGGGAACCCAGGGCCATGACGGGGGGAACCCCTCTGTGGGCCACCAGACGGGGGAAAGGCAACATTTTTCCCGGGCCAAAGCCTGGCAATGGGCCCCAAATTTAGGCTTTTGGGATTTTGGGGTGGTTTGGGGTTTAAAGTGTTTTTTTCTACTCCCAAAACCTTTGGGAAAACAGAAGGCTGGCTGCTTGACCCGGCCGCTGTACGGCTTGCAGGTCGTTTAAAAAATGGCGGAAGGGGGGAAGTTGGGGGGAGGGGTGGGTCCCCCTTGGGGGGTGCTGGTGGTAATCGGGCGACGGGGGAGGCTAAGGCCCGGGGGCCAATTTCCCGATCCATGACTCTGAGAGACGGGGGAGCTGAAACGCTTGGGGTTGGGCGGAGGAGGAAAGGGGGCGGGGGCAGAGGGGTGGGCAGTGGTTGGGGGGCCCGGCGTCGGTCTGTTTTTTTTTTGGCAAGGGGTTTTTCCCCCCATTTTAACTCATGCATTCGCTGCTTTTGACTAGACTGTTGGGAGTGGTTAACCAAATTAAGGTTCTTTCCCTACCCTTTTTTGCGTTTACGGGAAAAGGGGGCAAAATGACATCGCTGGGTGAATTAGAGGCTTGCTCAAAGAAAGGCCCCGGCTTGAGAGGTCCCCGGGCCCTTTTTTACGGGGGGATAAACGAGGAGCGGAATTTTCGCTGACCGTGGCTGGCGGAATTTATATCAGCGGGGCTTCTGCGACCCCCCCTCCCTTTTTTGTGGCGGGACCCCCCATTTGGGCACCCAACCCCAAACGTCCCTTCCCCCTCGTCCACTGATGAACGCTCGCAAACAAATTCTTCGGAAAAGACCAGGACTGATCCGCAATGTTTCATCATCATATCATCAAAAACCGGTGACTTGGGCCTCCTGACTTTTTGCATCCAAAGCTGTTGGGTACAGCAAGGGGCACTGCAAGGCTTGCCCACCGCCCGGGATTTTTTGGCCCATTGGGCCGGCTTTTCCTTTACCCCTTTTGATGGCATCAGTAACTGGGCGTCAGAGCAGACTAAATATCCTCTTGATCTTTTAACATGCCCCTTTTGACCCCAAAACCCCATTTTTTTCATCAAAGAGGGCTTTTAGGGCAAAGGATTAAACCACAGTGGTGGGTACAAGGGACAAATTTTTCGCTTTAAAGTTGGGAAAGGATGCTGAAAGATTCTGAGGGCGACATTTGTGGCCATGACCCGCCCAGGAGAAGGGGGTAAGACTGTAATTTTAGGGTTTCATTTAAAAAACTGAAGGGCAGTTGGCGACGATGTTGTTATTAGATTCACAGGGGCCCCCAACCCCCATGCAGGCCCAAAAGGTCCTGCAACTGACGATCCGCTGGCAGCGGTTGTCGCCAGCACTGGGGAAAGGGGCACCTTCTCTCGGACCCCAAACCTCCCTGTGCACCCCCCCCCCCTTTTCCCCGCTTACCACCTCATTCGCTCCATGTTTAAAATATAAAAAAATTTTAGAAAGGGATGGGGAAAAGTTTTGGGAAAATTTTCTTTTTAAAAGACGGAAATCACAGCTTTTTCTCAAATCCCTCTAATCCCAAAAAAAATTGCTGGAAATTTAAATTTAAAATGCCCAAGGGGTCAAACCAACAAATCTGGACTGGGCAAAATCCAAAAAAAACGTATTTTGTTTTTGTTTTGGTATAATAAACGGGATTTCTTGCACCTTTCAATTACCTTGGGGAATATAGAATTGCTGTTTTTTAAAATTTTTCGTGATCTGCGTCCAAAGAACAATGCTGGGTGGCAAAAATCAAAAAAAAACGTAACTTTATGTTTTTATATAAAAAACCCGGGATTTTTTTCACCTTTCAATTCTCCTGTGGTGAAAAGAATTTTCCCGTTTTTAAAAATGAAAGTAGATGCCCCATCAATGAAAAAATTGCTGGGGGCGCAAAAGTCAAAAAAACACGTAACGTTATGTTTTGGTATAATAAACGGTTTTTTTTTGCACCTTTCAATTCACCTGTGGGGAATACGAATTGCTGTTTTTTTTTTTTTTTTTTTTTTTTTTTTTTTTTTAAAATTTAAGTTAAAGCTGCGTCAATGAACAATGCGGGGGCGGGAAAAGTCAAAAAAAAACGGGAAAATGTTTGTTTTTTGGAAAAAAAAACGAAATTTTTTGCACCTTTCAATTCACCCGTTGGGGGAAAAAAGAAATTTCTGTTTTAAATTTTCGTAGATCGCGTTAATGAAAAAAATGCTGGGGGCGCAAAAGTAAAAAAAAAACTAACTGTTTTGTTTTGGTATAAAAAACGGTATTTTTTTTCACCTTTCAATTTCCCTTTTGGTGAATATAGAATTGCTGTTTTAAAATTTACGTAGATGCCTTTTTCCCAAAGAACAATTTCTGGGTGTGCAAAAGTCCAAAAAAAAACGTAATGTTTTGTTTTGGGTATAAAAAACGATATTTTTTTTCACCTTTCAATTCACCCTTTTTGGGGAATATAGAATTTTCTTTTAAGATTTACGTAGATGCGGGGTCAAAAAGAACAAAGCTGGGGTTTCGCAAAAGTCAAGAAAACACTAACGTTTATGTTTTTCGAAAGATACACGGTATTTTTGGCAACAAAAAACCCGTGCTGACTACAAATTGCTGGAATTTTAATTTTAAATGCAAGGGGATATATCAAACCCGTCACAGGGGTAATTTGGGGAAAATTGAAAAAAACGCCTATCTGAAAAGTATAATGAAAAAAAAAAGTGGAGTTTTGCAGCTAAAAAAAGAACCTTCAATTTACTAGAAAAAATTTTTGTATCCCCAAAATGAGTTAGGCCCGCCCAATATCCAGATAAAATTTCAATAGCAAACTTTTTAATAATAAAGATATTCCCCTACCCAAAGTCTAATAAAATCTTTGGGGAACTTTTTTCCAGTGTTCTTTATAGATAGAGCTTGTCTTGTTCGCCCGCGGGGGCCCCCCCCCCCCTCCCGCCCCCGTGAATTTACCGGGGGTTTGATGCCCGCTTTTTAAAAATTTCAACTAACTACATAAAATTTCAAATTTTCTTTAAAAAAACTAAAATTGGGAAAGGGTCCCCAAATAATTTTTTTGAAAGGTTTTTTTCCCCTTTTCAAAAAAAAATAAATAATTTCGCTGAGCCCGTTTGGCCACAGGCAGAGCGCAGGGCCTATCCCCCATGAGCGCTGGGGGAGGGCCCCTGAGCTGAAACAAAACGTGGGTTTTATGTAAAAAAAGGTCATTTGATTTTTTTTCCCGCCAATCCAACCATTTCACATCCCCCGTCATGAAATCGCACCACATTTCACCCCTTTCTCTATTCTGTAATTTTGATTTGCTGGCCCCCAAAATTTCGGAAGCGCCGAAAAAAGGCGCGATCTTAATATTGAGCACAGATTTTAAAACCCAAATTTTCCCCAAAGATCTTGGGAAAATTTTTGAAACACCCAAAAAAACCCTTTCCGATTTCAACTTTGTCCCAATTTAAAAATTTGCTCAACACTATTTAGAACCAAAGTTCAACCCTTTGTTGAATTTAATTTCCCAAAACTCTAGTATAGACCCATTTGTTGCCAAAATTTTTCACAATTTTAAACATTTTTGAAATAAACCTAAATGATAAAAAATGGTCAATTTTTGGAGGGAAAAAAAAAAAAAAAGTTTAAAATGCAATATGTCGTCCCAAAAATCGGGAAAGATTTCCCTTTTCCCGGGTGTAAAAAATTCCTTCATGTAGTCAGACATTGAGATTGTCAGCATGCTGAAATACTCTACTGTGATGTTAAATGTTAACTCATAGGAAAAGACACTACTGTATCCTCTCCCTACTTATAATCATTGCATTGAATAGACTAATCTTTTACAAGCCCAGAATAGACCTTTAAAAGTAAGAATAAAATAAGTTTTGCATATTGTAAGTAGGAAATTTGAGTGTGTATCAAAAAAGAAGATATATTATATCAGGCGGCCAGGGGAAACGCTTTATGGAAAAGTAAGGTAAACAAGGGGTGTCACGCTGGGTGGGCCCCTCCCGCCCTTTTCCGGGAAACCAGTTGGGGAGCAAACCGAACTGCAGTCTATGTGCCACCGATTTCCCAAGGGGCTTGGCGGAGGAAAGGGGGGCATCGTACTTACAACATTAGGTTGCTAAACCCCTTTGGGTTTGTTTTGTAAGCTTCTACACGCTTTCATGGGGTCCTCAAAAAACCCCGACCCGGGCCTTTTGGGATGGCCTCCCTTTTTCGCTTTCAAGCCCCCCCACCTCGCTACAGGGCGTCCCAGAAAAAAGGGGACCATGAAAGGCCTTTAAGGCCCCTTTTTTGCCTGCTTGCTGAAAGACCTCAGGTGAGGAGGGAAATTCCCGAGGAGTCTGTTCCATAAACCCCTTTAGAAGTGCGCAGTTGAGAGCTTGGGAAGGAGCTAAGGATGCTGTCCTGTTACCCTGATTGTGGAAGCAAAAACCCCACCCAAAGTTTGTAAAGCTGCCATAAGGTTTTTTTTGGGTGAAACTAAGCCAACCCGGCCCCGTAAATGGGTTTTTGGACTTAAAAAGACCCCTTTTGGGTAACTCCAGCTGGAGACTGTTTTGTTCCTTTTTTGCTATATTTTTTGTGTTTTGCCATATAAAAAAATACCATATAGTTTTGTATCCAGATAACCCATATGTGCCTGCCATTTTTCAAGCTAATCTCCCACATATGGTGGAGGATGCGGGCAATTTTGGGTTGCTAAAGGTAACGGCTGCATACGTTTTTCAGTTTGTACTGTTTAATACCGTATGTGTCCTGGATAAAGGCTGCAACCTTATTGCCAAGCCTGTCTCCTGCTATGGAGGAACTCTGCAAGTACTTAGTGCAGGCCAACACGGCTCAGCAGGAAATGAACCATTTGTTTCTGAAACAGGTGGCTGCCCTCAGAGAGAGTATTGCTTCTAAGAAGATGGAGGATATCTCTGGGGTTGTTAGTGTGAAGGGGACAGTGCAAAACTCATTGCAAAAAATAACCCCTAATGATGACCCAGAAGCATATCTTGCTGGGTTTGAAAGATTTGCAGAAAAGGAGAAACTTCCTGTGGCTATGTGGACAGATGATTTAGCACCTTACCTTATTGGTGAGCCACAAAAAGCCTATTTCAACTTTACCACAGAGCAAGCAAGACACTATGCCCTCTTAAAAGCTGAGGTTATGGCCTGGCTGGGAGTCACCCTAGCGGTGTGAGCTGACACGAATGGCGGTTCGTCAAGCAAAAGCCGCCACGCTCCCGGCTATTTGACCTGCTACACCTGGTACGCATCGGCCATCATTAACCGTGTAGTTATGGACCGTTATGTCAAGGGCCTGACGCGAGAGATCCAATGCTGGGTTGCACAGGAAGACCCCAAAATCCTAGAGTTGATTGTACTTGTGGAGCGGTTCACAACTACCGAGTTGTGTCCGGGACCTGGAAGCAGACTAGAGCAGTATGTCGCGCCCCACGGAAAGCATGACTAGAGGTCCAGCACCAAGGCCCACTACGCAGCTGATCCAGAAGTCCGTTCCAGACCCAGTCAGGGTGACAAGCCCAGAGGAGCCACGTTGGCGGCGCCAGGGAAAGTACCTTCATCCTTACAGACCTCACTTGACAGCAAACTGGAGGTCTGTTGTTGGGGGTGTCAGCTAGAGGGAGGAGCCAGTGGAGTGCGAGACTGCCCGATGCCTCTCCTTTTTTGCCCACCCAGTCTGCAGTGCTACACCCCTGTGAGATCCCGGCTCCTAGGAGTACCAACTCCAAGTGAATGGGGTCAGGTTAGCAGTAAGGTTCACCGTAAGTGAAGCCCACTCACCATTCCAAAAACAAGAAACTTCGGAGTTTCTGCAGTGTAATAGAGATGTCTTCACTGACATTCCCGGCACGACATGGGTCGTGCCGGGTACACGGTAAACGTGAAACCTTACCGAATTCTAGAAGCCTGTAGACAGGCAGTTTTTGAGGAGGTGATGCACATAGAGATTATCGAGGAATCCAAAAGCGGGTGGTCTAGCCCAATTGTACTGGTGCCTAAGCCAAATGGGACCTGGCACTTCTGCAATGACTTCTGGCGCCTGAACGAAGTGTCCAAGTGGGATTCCTACCCGATGCCATGGATAGATGAATTAATCAAAAGGTTGGAGCCAGCCAGGTACATTGCCACCTTAGATTTAACCAAAGGGTACTGGCAGATTCCCCTGTCAGAGGAGGAAAGGGAGAAGACTGCCTTCTCCACTCCGGATGGGCTGTTTAAGTACACCCGGATGACATTTGGTCTTGAAGGGGCACCAGTCACATTCCAGAGAGCCATGGATAGGGTTCTAAGGCCCCACACCAGGTATGCCGCCGCTTATCTGGACGATATTGTCATCTTTAGTACCGACGGGAAGTCCCATCTGAGGAGGGTACAAGCAGTACTTGATTCACTCACGGATGCGATTTTCACAGCTAACCCAGAGAAATGTGCCATTGGCTTAGATAAGGCTTGTTACTTGGGGTACGTGGTGGGTAAGTGCACCATATGGCCCCAGATAAATAAGGTTGAGGCAATCTAGAGCTGGTCACGACCCCTTACAAAGAAGCAAGTGAGGGCATTTCTGGGAATAGTGGGCTACTATCGCCGGTTTTTGCCAAACTTTGCCTCCATAGCCACGCCTTTAACAGACCTCACAAAAGGGAAAAAAAATCAGTAATGGTACAGTGCTCTGAGGAGGCGGAAAAGGCATTTCAGACCTTAAAGAAGGCCCTGTAGAGTCAGCCAGTGTTGGTGGCACCTAATTTTTCCCGCTAGTTCATCGTGCAGACCGATGCCTCAGACATGAGGTTAGGGACAGTAATGTCGCAGGAGGTAAATGGGGAAGAGCACCCCATCACGTACCTGAGCAGAAGCTCACCTCCTGCGAAAGGAACTACTTGATTGTGGAGAGGGAATGTCTGGCCATAAAGTGGGCATTAGAGTCACTACGGTATTACCTAGCAGGGCGGAAGTTCAGGTTGGTGTCCGACCATGCCCCCTTGCAGTGGATGTACAAGAATAAGGGCAACAATGCCAGAGTGACTAGGTGGTTCCTTGCATTGCAGGACTTCAAGCTTGTGGTGGAACACAGAGCTGGGAGACTGCATATAAATGCAGATGCCCTGTCACGGGTCCACTGCTTGGCGGGTTCAAGTGCTCAGTCCCCTGGCCTTGGGCCGTGGGGCGGATATGTAAGCAGTCACCAGGAAAAGTGGTGGATGATAAATATGTGCAAAGGAGATTGCTATATAGCATGTATAGATATCAGGGATGTCGTGCAGGATGGTCCATCCAAGCTTTACTAGGTAGCCAGTCTACAGCACCAGAACTGCAGTCTATGTGCCACCGAGTCCAAGGAGATTGGTGGAGAAAAGGAGCATCGTAGTTAGCAGCATTACGTTGCTAACCCATTTGTTATTTAGCATAGCTGCTACGCAGCTTTCATGGTCTCCTTTTCTGGGACGACTGTAGCGAGGGTGGGAGGCAGTCCCCATGGTCCAGTCTGGGTTTTTTCTGGACCTCTTTGAGGCCTTTAAAAGCCTGCTAGCTGCAGACCTCAGGTGAGGAATGTAACATGAGGAGTAACATGAGGAGCCTGTGCCATTTCCCTCCAGAGAGTGCTGCAGTTGGGAGCTTGGAAAGGAGCTCAGGATGCTGTCCTGCTACCGTGATTGTGGATACAAACTGCACCAAAAGATCGTATGTTGCCATACGTTTATTTTGGCTGATGCTAAGCCACTTGTATGTGATGCAACAAGACAATGTGCTATCTTCGGCTGGAGACTGTTTCGTTCCTGTTTTGCTATATTTTTATGTGTTTTGTTGTATAAACAAATACCCTATTGTTTTGCATCCAAAGAACCGATCTGTGCCTGCCATTTTTCAAGCTAATCTCGTGTATATATATATATATATATATATATATATATATATATATATATATATATATATATATATACATAAATCTTTCATTTTCAACTCATAAGGTCTCTACCTATGGAATACTTATTTACTGAAAGGATCTGCTTCAGACAACTTTCCGAGAACATAAATGCCATCTAACAGTACTGTATCACCAGTTTGTTGTTACTTTTAATGGTACTGCATGGAAACTATTAAGAGAGAGGACCCTCATAGGCAACCATTTAGACACTAGTTGCTGTATACAGGCTCGGACTGCCACATCAGGAAGTCAGTGAAAGCCCCAGTGGCACACTGCCCACCCAAGTGTTCAGAGGCAGGGCTCTTGAATCAGGGGCATGTGCATATGCTTCGATTCCCTGGGCTGCACAGTCTTAGTGGAGCAGAGCTGTCCGATAGAAGGAGTTATCAGCTTAAAAAAATCCTAATGCTGATGTAGGTGTGTGCGTGACGATATGACAAACTCAAAACATGATCAGCACTTCCTCAAGACTTCTAAATACACTGGAGCAGGTGCATGCTGTTGTGGCCGCAAACAAAGCAAACAAAAAAAAGGATCAGCAGCACACTATACAGACTAAGCCTATGTTCACACGGCTATGATTGGGGCGCATTTCGGTCCGTATTTCGCACCGTACTGCGCTCAAATAGCGCCCCACCACCCCATAATTACACCCCGCAATTATGCCATGTGAACATAGCCTAAGAGGCAGCTAATCAATGACAATATGAACTATTTCAAAATGCATTCCTGCAACATTTAGAATATTTGACAATCGGAGATTCTTAGCTCACATTTTTTATCAAAACTGTGAGGGCCCATCCACCAACAGCAAAGTGATTTCAATACATTTGGGGACCTCCCTTTTATTCCCTTTCTCACCTCGCTTGGTGTTTTTCTCAGGCCTCCATATTTTCGGGGCTTTAAAGGTGCCAGCTGAAATTTCTGTTTTCAAAAAACACCCAATTTGGAGGGTTTTGAGTGCACGGCCAAAGTGGAATACCCACCCCCCCATGGGGGAAAATTTAAACAATTTCAAAATATTAAACAGAAATTGGGATGAGCGTTTTTATCAGCAAAAGTTAAAATTCGGCCAGGGTTTTTTTGGGGCTTATGGGGAAATTTCCGATCACTTGATATTTTTAGGTGACAATTTTAACAGTTAATCTATTAAATTGCCCATTTTAAACCCTTTTCCCTTTATCTTGGCGGGGGGCCAATCATTTTCCGAGGATAGAGGGGGGGGGGGAGGTTTGTACTACTCCCACTTTGGGG
Organism: Phyllomedusa bahiana; assembly: GCA_025379985.1. Taxonomy (NCBI): domain Eukaryota; kingdom Metazoa; phylum Chordata; class Amphibia; order Anura; family Hylidae; genus Phyllomedusa; species Phyllomedusa bahiana. Next base: position 125,702 of record JAODAL010005249.1, read on the forward strand.
TGAAAGGGTTCTCTTTGGGCCTGAAAAAAATCAAGTAAATCCTTTTTTAAATTTTTGAAACTGCATTTCCTGTTTGGCTCAACTCTTCTATCACCTTCACAGCAAGACATGTCTTTTGGGTTTTAAAACCCAATACTGTTTAACAGCTTTGGAGAAAATGTTTTCTCCTAATACAAAAAAACCTTCCCTACCTAACGATTAGAATGTTATTTTTAAAGAATTTCATGTTTTTTTTATTTAGAGAAATTTTTAAAAAGGATATCTTAGTTTTGTGCAGCTGCATGGGGGGGGGGGGGGGGGAGAGAGGCATTTGAAAGGAAGATACTTTGCGTTTTTAGTTGTTCTGTGATTTTCATTTGAAAAAAAATTTGGGTTTTTTTTCCCTTTTTTTTTGGCCAGAAAGACCTCTGATAGGAATGAAATTGCCCCTGTGTTTTGGGTTTTCTATTGAAATTTTAAAACCCTTTGTAGTGTTAAAAAAAACTGGCATAACTTATCCCTAAAAAAGAAAAATATTTTTTTAAAGCCGTTCGTCTTTTTTGCCGCAAAGAGCTCATTTTTGTCCCCAAAATTGGGTTTGTACTATTTTCCTAAAAATTTGGGCGCCGTATTCAGGGGTAAAAAGGCCGTATAAAAATCCAAAATAAAAATTTAAATCCCTTTTATTGCAGCCCCGTGGTCGGTTTGCCGCAAAGAGTCATTTTGTACGCATTTTGGGTTTTATACATGTTTTATATTTAAATTAGCTTTTGTCAGGGGTTTGCAAAGGCCCGCCAAAAAAATCCATATAACATTTAAATACTCTTATTGCACCCCAGGGCTCGGTTTTGGCGCATAGGCTCATTTTGTAAGCATATTATTTATACTATTTGATAGTAAATTACGGCTGTATCATGGTGCAAAGGGGCCGGCCATATTATTCCTAAAAAATTTAAAATACGCTTATTGCAGTCTGGGGCGTCTTTTTGGGCCGAAAAGAGCGCAGTTGTACGCATATTCTGAAATAAAATTTTGATAGAAATTTTTAAATCCCTTTTACCCGTGGCAAAGGGGCCGCCATATTTAATTTCCATATAAAATTTTAAATACTTTTAAATTGCAGCCCCGTGCGTTTTTTTCCCGCAAGAGCCAGTTGTACCCCATTTTGGGTTTTAAAACAATTTTATGAAATTATACCTATTTGTCCTTTGGGGTTGGAAGGCCGCCTTTTAAAACCATATTACTTTTAAAATACTTTTCATTGCACCCCCGGGTGCGTCTTTTTGGGGGCCAAACCCAAAATTTGAAAGAAAAATTTGTGTTATAAATATTTGAAAGTAAATTCGGTGTAGCAGGGGAAACGAAGGCCCCTTATTTTTTCCATATAAAATTTAAATATGCTTTTTTGCAGACCGTGGTCTTTTTTTGCCGAAAAGGGGGGGGGGCTGGGGGGTTTTAAAACGCAAAATTCGAAATACATATTTGAAAGTAAATTTACACTTGAAGTTGTGGTGCAAAGGCCGAAAATTTTAAAATCCTTAAAAAAATTTTAAATACTCTTATTTCAGCCTTTGCGTTTGTTTCCCGCATAAAAGCTCATTTTTTAACCCCAATATTTTTTTATACAAATTTTATAGAAAATTTTAAATACCTGGTTTTTCAGTGGTTTTTGAAGGCCCATATTAACCAAATAAAAAAATTTAAATATTTTTAAATTGTAGTCCTTTGGCCGTTTTTTTTGGGCGCATAGAGCTCATTTTGTACGAAAAAGTGTTAAAACATATATTATAGTAAATTACCCCTTTTGGGTCAGTGGGGGAAAAACCCCGCCAAAAGTAACCCATAAACTTTTTAATACTTCTTTTCCCAGTGCGTCTCATTTTGGGGCGCTAATTGTGCATTTGTAAAAATTAGTTTTTAAAAACTATCAAATGCTAGTCCTATTGGGCAGTTGTAAATCCCAGGGACTAAAGGGGGTGAACACTTTTGATTTTTGTTTTAAACGGTTTTCCCCCAGCCCAAAAATTTCACAGATATTTGATAAAAAACAATTTCTGTTTTCTAATCCTATTTGGGAACTTTTGGGGAATTATGGGATTTAAAAATAGTTGATTTCCTGTCTTTCAATAAGAGCCCGTAAAAAACTCTTTCCAACGCTTTTTTAATTTTTAAAATTTTCTGAAAAAAGGAGCGAACCCCCGGTGGTAAGCGAGAAAAGAGGGGTGTAGGACATGGGGGGAAAAGGGAAACGAGAAAAAAAGGTTTTTTTCCCCCCTTTTCCCCCAAAATTTGGCGGACAAAAAACCCAAGCCAAGGGGTAACGGGGTTTGCAGGTCCATAAAGGCCTGTCATCCTGGGCCCGGGGCCCTGGGGAATCTCAAAACGAACAGCGTCCCCAATTGTTTTTCGTGGTTAATGAAACCGAACCCAGCATCTTCCCCTTCTCGTCCCCCAGGTCCAGGGCCAAAAAATGTCCTCATCATCACCCTTTCAGCATCCATCCAAATGAAGAAAAAGGCCCCCAAATTTGCCCAACTCATTACCCCCCACTGTGGATAATAAATTTTCTAAAAAGGGACATTTTTTGATGAAAAAAATTGGGGTTTGGGTCAAAAGGGCCATTTCAAAAGATCAAGGGCCCAAAGGGAAGGATTTTTGTTGCTCTGACGCCCAATGCTGAGGGCCTTTAGAAAAAAAAAGGGGAAAAGGCCTTTTCAATCGGAAAAAACCCCGGGTGGTGGGTTTAAACCCCTTTTGCAGTGCCTTTTGGGTTGTAGCTCGAAAGCTCCAGGATGCAGAATGGGGAAAAGTCCCCTTTGTGTTGATGATGATGAGGGCGACTTTGCGAATCCAACTGGTATTTTCAGAAATTTGCTTGCGGGGCCGCTTTATCACGGGACAAGGAAGAAGACGAGGGGGGTATTCATAGGGGTCCCGCTTCAAAAAGGGGGGAAGGGGTGGGCAAAAGCCCGTTGCGATTTTTCCGCCAGCCAATGATGAGGGGGAAACACCGCTCCTCGCATATCCCCGTCGAAAGGTCCAGGCCCTCTCAACTTGGGGCCTTTTTTCGTAAAGCTTTTCCTGTTTTCACCCAGCAAAATGAAATATCCCAAACCTTTCCCGGGAAAAATGCATCAGTAGAGGGGAAGAATCTTAGGTGTTTAACCCCAAACCAACATGTCTAGTCACTTTGCAGGAATGCATGAGTTGAAAGGGAAAGGGGAACCACTTGGCGAAAAAAGGCCAAAAACCGACCCGGCTTCCAAAACCTGTCAAAACCCCTCTGTCCCCGCCTCCTCCTCCCCCCTTTTTCCCAAGACCAAGCGTTCCCCACCCTCCCCCCATGTCTCTACCCATCATGATCAAGGATCGGGCCTCTGCTTCACCCTTTCCCCCCGTCGTCCGAGAACCCAACACACACTGCTTGCCTCCCCCCAAACCCAAAATTTTGAGCGGGGCCTTTTTCTTTTCCAGAAATGCCGCCCCAGCCCGGGCCGTCACGTGTCATCTAAAATCTCAAGCCATTGTCTGCATCTGTGTCCGGCAAAGTCCATCTGACCCAAATTAAAAGGATTTATAAGCTTGGGGCCAAGGCCCTATAGCTCTGTGCCAGCTCCGGGGTGGATCCCCCGGTGGTGACGGGGGCTAAAAAAGTTTTGGTGAACGCTCTTAAAAAAGGGAAGGAAGGGTTCCCGGGTTTTCTTTCCCCCAAGGTCCCGGGTAGCATCAAGTCCCCAGAGAAACCGGGCCCATTGTTGAAATTAAACTGCCCTTGGAGACCGCAAAAAACACAGGTCGGAGCTGGGACGGCTCTTTGCAATGGACAGACCCTTGGTTTGGGTGACAAAACCATGGCCAGGCAAGGTGGTTTTCGTAATGTTTTGGGAAAATCCTGCTTCCCTTAAAACCAAGTCGGAGAAACATCCCTTGCCTGGCCCCAGGGGTCATAAACCCCCTCGTCGTCCAAAAAATTTCTAAAGCACAACCCGGTCTTTTGGGACTGTCTGCTGAGGAAGGGCCCAAAAAGGTCTGAGTTTCCACTTCTGCCATTGGGCACCCGGGCTTCACCCCGGCTGGCTACTTTAACGAAACACTGGGCCTCCCCGTCAACCGTGCCCATTTTTGGGAAGTGGAAAACACCGGAATTCCACCCTCCACATGCCCCAGCGCTTGTGGCAGCAGCTAAACCATTTCGCAGTAAAGAAAAGTGACACATGGCCCCGACAAAACCCGCAGTGCGGACCTCGGGGGGGTTGAGGGCCCCCGAAAATGGAGGCAGGTGAAAAAAAGCTTTTGCACCATGCCTTGGGGAGTTTTTAAAAAGCCACCAAAATAATTTAGGCGGGGGCAATGCCCTTGGGCAGCCCTGAGCAAAGTGGTGATCTTAGGGTTCTGGAACAAAACGTTTGGGCACCCTGAAACAGCAGGTCCCCCCCAGTGACGGGGGGGAGGGGGACGGACACAGAAATGGACCAGAGCCTTTCTCTCCCTTTTTGGGTACAGAAGGCCTGATAGTTTCAAAAATTTTTTCGCTTTCATTGGGATGGTTCGGAGTCCAGGGGGAGTGCAAGGGGCGCCTCAGCTCTCAGGGCAGCATCTGAGGCAAGTCCCGGGGGTGTGTTTTTGTTAGGGGGAGGAGGGGGTTTAGGTATTCCTGGACACCGCGGTTTTGTGTCCCCGCCCCTTTGGGAAAAAGGTTGGCACGGGGTTTGGGCGGAGGGGAAGATGAGGGAAAATCAGTTTGCTAGTGTTCCCCCAATCCCCGAGGCTTTTTGGGAAATCCCAAAGGGTTCCCCTCCCTCACATGAGTTTCTTGGAAAGCCCCTTTTTCCCTTCCCAACAAAAAGGGGTCAAATTTTGCCAAATTTAAAGGGATCAAAATGAACAAAAGGGTTTTCTGGGTTCCACCCCCTTATCCCCGGGGAAAAAAGTGAAACTCCCGCACTTTCTTTCCCCCACCCAAAAAAGGGGGAGATGCAGGGAAATTGGGGACCCCCCTGATTGATCAAATGGGAAAAACATTTTGTTTTCGGGTTTTCTTTCCCCTTAATTTCAAAATGTCACGGGGGGGAATAAGTCAGAACTGTAAAAGCCAAAAATTTGAGGCCCAATAGCCCCAGCAGCAGAAATTGTGGCAGAATCCTAATGGGGGGCCCCTGGGGAATCCTTATTTACCACCCCCACCCAAAACATGTAATGCAGGGGACACATACAAAAACACAGAGGGCCGCCCTTTAAAATCAGGGGGCTGACTATCGCATCTCAACAAAGATGTATTTGGATACGTTTGGACCCCCAAACGAATTCTGGGTATCCAAAATGAATGAAAGCCGGGTCGCCACGCCCCTAGAGGTTTTGTTTCCGCCCAGCACCAGCGTCTAAACTTAGGGAGACCCTTCAGCACAGCGGAGGGGTCATTACAGACAAACCATCCGGGGTTTTCCCCCAATAATGGGGGATCGTTTGACTTTCTCATGATGAATCAGGCGTGGATCTTGATGATGTTGGGCCCCAATTGCCGAAAGGGCCCCCGATTAAATTGCCGGTCCCACTTCACATTCTCTTTAAAACCCGAAAAGGCCCCCTTTAAAAAAAAAATTTTTTAAATGATCATTTTTTCAGGCAATTTTTTATTTTCAGTTTTCCCAAAAGGGAATTTTGCCCCGTTTTGCAGGAGGAGACTGTAAAAAAACCAAATGTACACGGTTTTTTGAAAAAAAAAATATTTCCCTTTTCTCACTTGATCTTTTAAAAATTTTTTACCCCGCAATGGTTTTTTGGGGGCATGGTTTCTGTGAGAGGGACAACTATAATCAAGGGCCCCTTTGGAAAAAGAAAAAAAGGCTTCTAAGTGGGATTTTTTTCCCTCACAATTGTTAACAAATTGGGTGGAAAATCATTTTTTAATTTTTTGGGGGCTGCTGCTGTGAAATTCAAATACTACAGGTCCCTATTTGAAAAAAAATGGGTTTTTAAAAAGACCCTTTGTTCTTCACCAAATTTTCAACAGTGGGGCCCAAAGGGTAATTTTTGAATTTTTGGGGGATTTTGCTGTTTTAAATACACTATTAACCCCAGGCCTATTATAAATAAAAAAAAGGGGGTTTTTAAAAAGACATTTGGGTTTTTCACAATTGTCAACAGTGGTGAAGAGTCCCCTGTTTTAATTTTTTGGGGGGACGGTTCTGTCAAAAACAAAGGGAAAAGGGGGCATTTTAATTTGGGCACATATTGCAAAATGACTTGTTTTTGCAAGATCTTTAAAAATACTCAATCCTTTTATGAGACAAACCCCTTTTAATACAATTAAAAAAGAGAAACAAAGACATGGTGGGGTTCCATTCCCATTTTTAAAAAATTTTTTTTCTAGAATAAACTACTAAAAAACTTTCATGTGCAAAATAGCTGATACAAATATTCCTTTTGAAATTTTACAAGGAGGGACAGGAAGACTTGAACAGATGTAGGTTATTCATAGAACATTTTGTAAGGAGCACATTCACCACCCCAAAAACAGAGAAAATTTCCCAAACACGTTTATTAAAAAGAGAAAAAGGGAAAACAAAGAAAAAGGGCACCGGGGGGGGAACAGGGCGTCAACCAAACCCGCAAATTTTAAAATGAAGCTCAATTAGTCTGCACTCATCGGAGGGGCAAAAGGGGCTCTCGAAAAGGCAGGGCCTTCTCAAACCTACCCAGGTCTTTCTGTGTTTCTTTAAGGGAAAGGCCCGGAGGTTTTAGCTTACACTTTCCCCCCTTCCCTCAAATTTCTTCACCCCACTGTTTTCTTTGCTGCGTCATAAAAGGGGATTTTTTGCCCAAAGTTAATAGATGAACCCGGAAAGCCGCCCTGGCTCTCACCCGCACCAACTTTTAAATAGGGCCCCCGCTGCTAAAACCCGCGTGTTAATAGATACGAAAAACCAGCCCCTGGCTCCCAACCCCCACCCACTGTAACCCCGGGGTCTCTTTGAAGAACCTTTCGTGTTTTAAAAATGACGAACACCAGCCCTGGGTCTCAAATTTCAAACCCCCTATTAATCCGGGCCCCGCTTCTGAACCTCGTGATCCAAAATTTTCAGCTTTACCTGCCTTGATCATAATTTTCCTTCAACCCACTTGACAGTAGAATGCGGGTTTTTAGACAGGCCTCGTTGACCTACTGGGGACATCTGTTTTGTTTGCTACACATTCTAATGTCACGGTGGAACAATGTCACCAATAGAATGGCAAGTACCTCTAGCCACAGCAGTATTGGAAAACTAGTTGTTTTTAATATAGTTCATTTCTTATTGCAAAATGTTCTGCTGATGGTCCATAAGGGCACCTCTGCGGGTTTTTGGGTCATACTGCATTACTCCTTTTTCCAGCCCTTTTTAATCTCTGGGTCATGTAGATTTAAGGGTCATGCTGCGGTCCAGGACAGGGATAGTCAATGTCCAGTTCAACTAAAATGGTGCTTCAAAGACTCCTTTTTCCGGCACTTTTTAATCTGTGGGTCATGCAGGTTTGAAGGTCATGCTGCGGTACAGGACAGGTATAGTCAATGTCCAGTTCAACTAAAATGGTGGTTCAAAGACTCCTTTTTCAGGCACTTTTTAATCTGTGGGTCATGCGGGTTTGGGGGTCATGCTGTGGTACAGGGCAGGTATAGTCAATGTCCAGTTCAACTAAAATGATGGTTCAAATAATAATACTGCCTTCTGGCACTTTTTAATTTGTGGGTCATGCAGGTTTAAGGGTCATGTTGTGGTACAAGACAGGGATAGTGAATAGTCTGTCAGTTTTTTTCTGTGACTTTAATAACCTAATTGTCTTGCCTAAGATGTAGCACGTATCCAGTTTGCTGTTGTTGATGTTAATTCCAGCTTCTCCAGCCCTGTTTGGGTGTAAGAATGAAGGTGTTGTTCCTCTCCCATAGACTTTTATGGTCATTGGTGATAATCTGTTCTCGACTATTGGATATCGGCATGATAATTGACTATATCGACTATCAATCCGATAACGATAGTTGACACAATCGCTCATCACTAATCAGCATCTCAAAAACAAGTCAAAAGTTTTACCTACAACAGAGGTTAAACTTATCAGCCTATAGTTTCCAGGATCACTTTTTGACCCTTTTTGAATATTGGCACCACATTTGCAATCCTTTGGGACATACACCATTATTATGCACAAATATTAAGAATAGGGGCCTGTCTATCACATTACTTAATTCCCATAGGACAAATGAGTGTTTATCATCTGAACCTGGTGATTTGTCTATTTTAATCTTAAGACGGAGCTGCACTTCTTCCTGGGAACATTTAATGTGAAGTTTACCTCATACCTCTGCCCATCAACCAGCAGGTCATTTTCTTTAGTGAATACACCAGAGAAATAATTTAATATATTTGGTTTCTCCCATCGCCCTCTACAATACCTCCTTCACTACTTTTTAAAGGGCCAACATTTTCAGTTTTGATCCTTTTACTATTTATATAGTTAAAAAAATATTGGGGGTTAGTTTTACTCTCCTTGGCAATCTGCCTTTCTGTCTCCAGCTTTGCTGCCTTTATCATTATTTTACATATTTTTTTTTTTCCTAATTTTTTAGTGCCTCTTCATTGCCCTCCTGTTTAAGAAGCTTAAACGCTTTATTTTTGTTAATAGCAATAATCAAAACAAAAGTGTATAAATTGTATTCAGAATACCAATATGTTGTAAATTTACAAGGTGAAAGAGTTCAGAAACAATAGAAATCCGCACTGCATTTCTTTTATACTATTCCAGTATTACATGGGGATTTTTCTATGGATTTCAGACAAATTAACTCTTTGTAAATTTGAATCTCCGATATGGCGTGAGGTATGTAGATGGTAGACTTATTGTTAGGCAATCAGAATGTGTACTTCCTGGGAATAAAGACTTTTTGAGGAATGCCACCCAAATACACATCTTAATTACCCACTGCAGACAACAGCAGATGGTGAAACCTTCTTTAGGCAAATATGCATCTGGTATAGAAGTTCAATACACAGAATTCAGGTTCACTACTGTTTTCCTATACTTTGCGGAAGTCTGGGTTTTGTTCATTTAATTTGAATTTTATGTGTTAAGACTGGGAACACACCATGAATTAACCTTTTCAATGCCAGAAATTGGTTGTAAAAATAATTCCGCTGTGTATGAGCTAGTGGTAGTTAATAATAAGGGCATTTTAAGGTGTGAGTACAAATTGTAAAAGAGCAAAGGAGCCAACTTTTCCTATTAAGACTTACTAGTACATATACAACTGTGACAAGATCTGTAAAGCATTATGCTGGGAGAAAGATGTCCTGCACATGGTAGTGAATATATATTGTACGTAGACAGATAGAATATATCTGTAACTTGATACAGTATATATATATATATACACACATTATATATATATATATATATATATATATATATATATATTATACATATATATATATATATATATATATACATATACATATACATATCTTAAAAAATTCTCCCTCTCTCATTATTCTGGTATTTGGCAAATATTAATAATTTTTGTAATCCTAATTGACCTAAAAGAGGTAATGTTTAGTCTGATTTCATGTCAGATAGTGAGAAAAACATGCATATGTGTTTTTTTTTTTTTTTGTTATAGTGTATGTAAACTTCTGGTTTCAACTGCATATGTATACATAGTTACAGACATATTTGGATGGATAGATAGATAGATTTGACTTTTGTATTTTATTGACATTTTATGTGAGCAACACAAAGTAGCAAATATTTGTGAAGTGTGAATTAAATGATACGTGCTTTTCCAAATCTTTGCATATTAAAAAAAAAAATGAAAGTGTAATGTGCATGTTTATTCAGCTCCCCTGAGTCAAAACTTTGTAGGACCACCCTTAGCTGCCATGACAGCTGTAAGTCTGTTTGGTTTCAGCGTCTAGAGACTGGACATTTTGTCTTCTTTGCAAAATAGCTGTAGCTCAGGCAGATTGGTTGAGGAGTAGCGTTTGTGAACATTAATTTTCAAGTAATGCCACAAATTCTCAATGAGATTTAGGTCTGGACACTGACTGGGACATTTTAACCCATTCCTGACATTAGATGTAAGTGTATGTCCCAGTCGAGTAAGGGTTAACGCAAATGGACATAAGTTTATGACCTAAGGATCGTGTGAACTCTAAAATAGAGTTTGCGCAATTGCTGCAGGAAACTTGCTGGACATTACAACTGGCATCCTGCAGTACCAGCCCCGACCGGAGATTACTCGGGGCGTGGGAGGGCAGCTAAGGGAAAGCCAGAGGGAGGGGGCTCTGTGGGCATGGTTGGACATAGTGATTGACAGTTGCCATGGAGAGCAGTACACAGCAAGTAATGCTGTGTGCTGCACTCAATTGTAACAGTGATCTGAAGATCACTGTGATGTCAATTTGTTGCACATAAAATTCCCATAGGAAGAAATGGGGATAGGATTTTTCAAAATACTATTTAAGATACGCTTCAAAATATGCCTAATCAGCATTTTTTGAAGCAGATATGGAAGAGTAAAATTACTTCAAAAAATACTGTGTGAACATACCATTAGGTTCAAAAGTGGAAGCTATTGCTTAATATCACTGTCATTACTGGAATATCCCACCTCAGTTTGCCAATGACTATAAAAGAGTAAAGATGTTATAGAACAGGTTGTCCTGTATAATATTATGTTAGCCTCAGTAACAGAAAACAACTTTCTCTATGGAGACCTAGCTTATTTCTGTATGACCTAATATTTTCCGATTCCCCATTCATTTCAGTAAGTGCTGTGTAGTGTATTAAAGGGGCTCTTCAGAACATTCAATTTGATGGTCCATCTTCAGCATATAGTAGGAGTTCAACTCTCAACATCCCACATAACAGATGATTTAAGGAGCTGTAGTATTCAGGCAAGAGTGCATCCCCTTCACTGTTTACCAGGCACCGCTTGGTACTTTGAGTGGTATTTCAACTCAAAGCAGCTCAGTATCATTTAGGTGAATGGAGCTAAACTGTAGTACCCTCACCAAAATTGATATTATGGGTCTATACTAAAGACAGGCCATCAGTGATGTAGTCCCGAAGAACTCCTTTAATTCCTCTGAAGTACTTACAATAGCAGAAGGAAAATGGACTCATCAGTGGGTGTCTTACGGTAAGGTGTTGTCCAAGCAGTGTATAGCCACAGCATTTGTTTTCTGGTTTGTTTTTTTTATAGATTCAACATGATCTACATTATATTTTGTGTTGACCTCTCACTACAATTACTACAATGATTGTGACAAGTAGTAAAAATTATTGAATTTAAACTTTTCATAACCTTCATTTGATTTAGAAAACACTACTAATTACTGTATATAAACAATGGGCCTCATTTACCAAAATTGTCTAGCAATCAATAAGAGCCCAGCATTCATTTTTCCAGAACAGATTAAGAAATGAAAGCGTAGCGTTGATTGGTTGCTATGGACAACAAGGACAGTCTTATTGCTAAACAATTTTGGTAAATTAGGCCCAAGATGTCTATAGCACTATTGCATCCACAAGATTAGTCTGTATCTAATGAGGGGCATTATCGGCATTCTATAAGGTGGAAATCATGGATAGGACTTTGAAGGAATGAGCATACTTACTAGATCTATATTGGCATACTATTATAATCTTATTTTTGTATTTATTCTTAGAATCATCTATTAGTGCCATCTATGACACCTGCGAGCCGTGAGTACATTGTGCATCTATATTATTCACTCATGTATCCTATTATACTAAGACCATACATTTATATATTGAGCTTTGGTTTTTCAAAAAACTTGTTGGACTGGAGCCTGCTACTTATATATACAGCTAATATATCAGTCACCTAAGTTATAGCTATTTGTTTCACAACAGGATGGCTATTACGGTATGTCTATATTGGTCCCTGATGAACCCCCTTTGAGTATATGGGGAGAAACGCATTGGACAAAGAAATATATTGAAACATTTATTTGTAGGGATCCATCTGTGTAGATATATCTGTATATAACCAAGGAAGTGAAATACAAAGATCTAAAAGAGACTACTCATACCAAATTCTCTTTGATTACCCAGTATAACACCTCACATGGGAAAATCAGAGATGTGATACAAAAACACTGGTATCTAATCAAACAAGATCCCTTTTTGGGACAAGTAATCCCAGATAAACCAAATCTGGTATGTAGGAGAGCACCCAATTTAAAAGGAATCTTAGCCCACAGTTTGAAAAAAAAAATCCTTTTTTTAAGGGAAAAACCACCCAACTTGGGAAGTTTCCCTTGCAGCTCTCAAGGTTGTCTTTGTTGTAATAGTATTACAAAAACACAGTTTATTAAGTCAAGTGTTACCAAAGAAACATTCAAAATTAAATACCCACTGACTTGCAAATCACAGTATATTATCTATGTAATACAGTGTACCTGCAATATTCAACATGTGGGTCATACCATCTGTCCGTTGCGAGGGAGACTAAATGGACATAGAACAGGTGTAAAAAAGGAGACCTTAAACAGAGTGTATTGAGACATTTCAAAGAATTCCATCAACAACATTTCTCAGAACTAACAATTACTCCAATAGATCAAATTTATCTCGATTGCCCTAACAAATTCCAACAGCTTCAAAGACGTGAATTATATTGGATGTACAGATTAAAACAATCCATCCAAATGGGCTGAATGATACAGTCAAACTCATTCAATAAAAAATATTTTGTTTATCCAATAAATAAATACAACACATCATTGAAGTACTAATAACTTAAATATTAATAACAGCTATACATCCATACCTTTATAAGGTTTAAGTTGTCTAACATACTTGTTGTACCAACTTCTTTTTAAATCAGTTAAAGTGGACTTTGTGTTGCAGTATAGTAACCTACTCCATTTAGCAACATTTTATTCTTCTAACAGTGTGTATAGACAAATAATTTGTGATTAGTTACTAAATTAGGAGTAATGCTATTATGAGGATGCATCCTCTATAGAGTTTGGGAATTAACATATATAAAGTAAAACATATTGTATTTAACCATGAGATTAGATCGCCAATTTAATTTACATCAGGGAAACATAATGTTAGGACAAAGCAAAATGAGTTATTGACTATATATAATATCAAAATTCGCTTCAGTCTTTTATTTGTTATGCCTATTGGCGGGTGATATATGTTAAACAGATGAACAAGATACATAGAATCTTCATCGCACATTAACGATCTTTCAACATTATCTTGTCTGGTGTATATAACTAGAACCGACAGTCTATGTCGATATACAACTATCATGTGTAGAAATATCGCACTACTACTAGTATCGCCTATCTGTTTATCCCGCACCTAAAACTAAGCTGCGGAGAATTTGAATGACATGCTCATTATCCAATGTATTTCTCGCTCTCACCGGAAGATTTGTCATTACAAAGTTTAATGATTGACAGGTCTTGTAGCCAATTGTTTGTTAGTATCACTATTCTTATCCAATTGTAATTTAGCACTACTTTTAAATGTTTGATCTTTTAGCGCGCAGCATGCCTCTGAAGAAGCGCCGGTATTCGACGAGAAACACGTTAGGTTTTTAGGTGTTTTTTTGTTCTTAATCTTGTGAAGGCAGAATAATCCTCCAAAAATTTATAATAAAACAACACTTTGATCATTAATTTGGACTGTATACGCAAAAATTCTACGAGCGCCGAAGTCAACCTTTCTAAGAATGATCTATATTTGTATATACCTATTTGCATATCTCAGGTGTTGGTCTTGAGATTATATTGCAATTAGTAAACTTACATATCTGCACCTAGATCATGTATTTTGAATGTTTTTAATTATCTCTACTGTACTAATATTAGAATAGGGTATCTATAGGTCTAGGTTCCTGATGGGGTAGACCTTGTAGGGGCGGGTTCTCCATGTATAGTTAGGTAGGTGATTGATAGGGATTTGTTAGGGTATGTAGTTTGTGATAGTTCATAATATTTTATCATATTGGTGAGTTATTAAAAGTTAAGTTTTAGAATATCTTTAGTGTATGTAACTTCTTTGTTGTTGTTTATTATCTTCTCATTGGACATAATGGAAGAAAGTGTCAGCAGTAATAACAGCAACAGTAATTATTATTGTGACTTGGCCAATGTGGTAAAAATGCCCCACAGGAACAAGACGAATAATATGTCAATACCTTCTGTCTGGTTAAGTGCTTCAGTGATACTATATACAGACAAGAAACAGTGGATAATTTCACAGTCATGGAACTAAACAATCTTTGTGTATGGGGAAATTCCACAGACATCACATCTCTAAGACTCTGTATCTATCAGCTCATAGAACTTGATGACAATAATTCAGCCAGTTTCTCTACAGCTGTAAGATTCCTAATAATATTCATTGAATTAAGCTGAATGGAACCAGTTGCCTGGGGATAAGTGGTAATTGTAGTAAAATAAGGCTTCCTGCATCTGACCGCAGACTATTTTGATCAATTTGGTATTAAGCATGGATTTATCAAATGACATATTATTCATGTGTTATCAGTGAAATATTACCAAGTTTGTATTTCTATGCAAATTAGGTATCTTGCAAAAGGAAAACAACAATCTCAGTACTGCAACCTGTGTACAGTTACCCTTTAGGTCAATATGAATGTCAGGGGTGCCCTGATCTCTCCCTGGCTCACCCTGCCTAAAGAAGAGCAACATCCTGAAAAGGGCAACCTCGCACTGGAACCTATCCAGAACAAACCCTGGTCTTAAGCAGGGAGCAAACAGATAACATACAAGATACAAACAGGGCACAGACAGAACAGAAAAAAAAAAAATATGTAAACATAGTCAGCAAGCCGAGGTCAAAGCCAGGAGAGAATGCAGTGCATAATCATTAAACAGGAGAGGAATTGAAATACAATCCAAAGTCTAGAACCAGAGAAAGCCTACTATATAGCAAATTGCACAGAGACAAAAGCCAGGACACAGAAGCAATTGCCGATAGTGAATGAATCACAGAGAGAGGTTTAAAAACTCCACCCTAATCAGGGATCGGTCCCAGGTACTTAACCCACTCGGCTTCGAACAGAACCCTGGCTGAGGCTGATAAAACAGGACAATTTAAAGTGGTGGTAGCACACTGCTGACAGTACCCCCTTTTACAAGGGGCCACTGGACCATTATGTCTAGGACCTGGTTTAAGAAAGATTCTCTTGTGAAGCCCCCTCAGCAACTGATCAGAATGAACTTAGGGAGCAGGTACTCATATTTGCTCATCTGGTTCATACCCTTTCCAGTATACCAAATACTGGAGAGTATTTCACTCCCTGTGAGAATCCTCAATTCTCTCAACCTCAAATTCTAGATCCCCCTTAATTTGCACCAAAGTATTGACTGTGAATACATATCTCATGAGAAGAGATTTATGGAAAACATCATGAATTGTAAATGATGGAGGGATGCGTAAACGGAAGGAAACTAGATTGAAATTCTGAGGAAATTCATATGGACCAATAAACTTCAGTGTCAACTTGCGACAAGATATTCTGAGTTTCGGGTTCTTGATCATAAGACAAACTTTATCACCCACCAAGAGTACAGAATGTCTCTTCTCAGTATTTTTCTTTTGTATAAATTGGGATTTCTTCAGGTACAACTAAACCTGTTCCCAAACTGTGCACAGTTTGGGAACACTTTTTTGCAACAGGAAAAGGAGAGAGAATCAAAGCGATGATGAAAACCATCATTACAAAAGAACAGCGGAGTATCAGTGGAAATATTGTGATGGTTATTGATAGAAAACTCTGCTACAGAAAGGTATGCTAGCCATTCAGATTGATTATCTATACAATAGCACCTAAGGTATTGCTGGAGAGTCTGATTAAAATGCTCAGTCTGACCATAAGACTCAAGATGGAATGGCGAGGAAAGGGATAGCTGGATTCCGAGTTTAGTACAGAAGGGTCTCCAGAATTTAGCCACAAACTGTACACCCATGATGGAGCAATGCTCTTAGGAACACCAAGCAGAGGAACTATATGGTCAATAAAGAGGCAAGACAATAATTAAGAATTAGAAACCTGAGACAATGGCACAAAAAATGGCCCATTTTGCTGAAACAATCTATAACCCAGATCACTGTCTTAACCTTGGAGAGAGTCAAATCCATAAGAAAATCCATAGACAAATCCATAGACGTTGGTAAATCGGCAAGGGATGAAGTTCAACGATGGGCTAGAGACAAGGGAACTTGACAAAAGCATAAGTCTTGCAAGCGGAAACATAAGCAGTAACGTCACGGAGCATGGATGGCCACCAGTATGATCAAGCAACAAGTATTTCAGTTACCGCAATTCCCGGATGACCACAAAGAACAAATTTGTGCAACTTGTTTCCCAGTTGGAGTAGCAGATGGAGTTAAATGCTGAAGCTGTCTAACATCACTGACAAGGTTGGGAGATACTGCTGAGACGCCAACTCCTTTAGTTAGAATTAGCTTGGGTGGTAATTCACTGTCTGTCTCGGAGAACATATCAGAATACTCTTGAATAGATTTGGGTGAGGGTGAATTACTGGGAGAAAGAGTGGACAACATAAGTGTTAAACAATCTTTATAACACCTAGGGCTCCACTGAACCACATCAGCCTTTTCCCAGTCAATTACAGGGTTATAAACGTGTAACCAAATTAACCCCTGAACCACATCTGTCAGTAAGTTACCTAATACAAAAAGGAAATAACCTCAATGATCCTATCATTAATGCAACTGGCGGAGTGTGGAACTCAATTGCCCCTTGATCGAGGGGGGTATTGTTTATAGCAACCACATTAACTGGTGTTATGAGAGGCAGTATTGGGATACCCAGTGTGCTAGCAACATGTGAGTCCAAGAAATTGCATGCAGAACTGCAGTCAAGAAACGCATTCCCAGAAAAAACACAGTTATTATACATAATAAAAATGGTCAAAAGCACTTTTTGCGATACATTGTGAAATACCTAGCTTTCTAGTTGACTTTCCCAAGAATCACCCAGGTTCTGGAGTTTTTCCAGAATCAAAGTTTTGGGACAATTCCAGATTGGGGTCCCACTGATTCACACTAGAAACAGAGACCCCCTTCTGCTTTCATAAAATTCTGTGATCTTGAGGAGATATGGTCAAACTCAACTAAATTGCTTCTTGATCTGGACCTGATGATAAAAAAATAACTTTGTTCCGAATTACTTCGGGATGAATCACGTTAAAAAACGGCTATTTCCAGGCTGCACAGAGCCTGCAGGGTGCTGTAGAACGTTGTGCCATGCTTAAATATGCAGAGGGACCTTGGTTTGGTCTTCATACAAAGTTGTGTTTTAGTATGACATGACTGCCGCCGCTCTTAGAATCGCTTCATTATAAAATTCCCTGGGCACTTAAGAGGGAAAAACTGACCAAAAACTCAAGCGGGAATGTAGCCTGATAAAGTCATGGCAGCGAAAGCTGGAAAAAACAAGCTGAGGGCTCAGGTGGCAACATCAGTGACAGAGTGTGGAGGTGACGGCGGCAGCCACAACAGCATGAGGTCAGAGAGTGGCACAATGACATTCTGGAGGTGGCAAAAACAGGAGTAGGCCAAAGAGTGGCACAATGACACAGGGTGGAGTAGACGGCATCAACAGCAGCAGCAGCATAAGGTCAGACAGTGGCACAATGACTTTCTAGAGGTGGCAAAAAAAGGAGTAGGCCACAGAGTGGCACAATGACTGGCAGCAGCCACAGCAGCAGCATGAGGTCAGACAGTGGCACAATGACAAAGTGTGTAGGTCACGGCAGCAGCAGCATGAGGTCAGACAGTGGCACAATGACATTCTGGAGGTGGCAAAAACAGGAGTAGGCCACTGAGTGGGACAATGACACAGTGTGTAGGTCACGGCAGCAGCCACAGCAGCAGCATGAGGTCAGACAGTGGCACAATGACACAGTGTGGAGGTCACGGCAGCAGCAGCATGAGATCAGACAGTGGCACAATGACATTCTGGAGGTGGCAAAACAGTAGTAGGCCACAGAGTGGCACAATGACAGAGAGTGGAGGTGACGATGGCAGCAGCATGAGGTCAGACAGTGGCACAATGACATTTTGGAGGTGGCAAAAACTAGAGTAGGCCACAGAGTGGGAGGTGGGTGGCAATACCAGTCTCTGGTAAAAATGGTTGGTGGCAGATGAAGAAACTGTCAGCAGATGTGTGGCATCAGGTGGGTGGAGGCATCAGAATAGTGGCTGAGGCAGGTAGTTTGAACACAGACTCATTTCTCACAGTTTGGGTGAGGCGTCATGGCTGATGTAGTCTGACGCCTAAGGCATTGGTGTGTGGAAATCCTGGCCGATCCACGCCTGATTCATCTTGACAAAGGTCAGTCGTTCCACATTTCCCGTGGACAAGCGGGTTCTCTTGGGGTAACGATGGCCCCCTCCGCACTGAACACCTGCTCTGATGCCACACTACTGGCCGGGCAGGACAGCTTCTCCACTGCAAACTCGGCAAGTTGCAGCCACACATCGAGTTTGGCTGCCCAGTAGTCCAGCGGATCTTCTAACTGGGGTGGCAGAGTGCTGTCCAAGTAGGCCACAACCTGTTGGTTCAGGGTCTGCTCTAGGTCCTCTGCTGCGCTGGGGTGGCGACTGCCCTCCTCACTAGGCGGGTGAAGGAAGCTGCTCATCATGACTCCAGACTTAGGTTGCTGCTGATGGAGCTGGTACTGCTCTGACCCCCCCACCGTCCTCCAGCTGCCGCGGCAGTAGTACGTGAGCGCGGAAGAACCCCCCGGGCAGACCTGTCAGAGGAGGGACGATGCCGCACATAGGCAGCGGCCAACTGACTACGGAGGATTTCCCTATAGTATTAGAGTTTGTCCTCCCTCTCAATAGCTGGAAAAAGGCTCCCATTTTGGACCGTTTGCGAGGGGCCAATAGGGTGGAGAGCCAAAGTCATCCCTCTGCCGGATGCTGACTATTCGGCTGTCACTAGCCAGGCAAATCAGCATGCTGCGGGCCATCTGCACAAGTGACTCCGAGGGGCTCCCTGCCTCCATTTCCACTGTATACTGCCACGGTGCTTGCGGGTCATCTGCCTCGTCTTCCTCATCTCCATCTACCTCCCCCCAGCTGCTCCTGCTCCTCCTCTCTTGTCACCTGGGTAGAAAATCCACTCATTTATCACCAGACAATGCTTCTGCTCCCAATGTCCTCCTCCTCCTCCTCCTCCATTTCACTCCCCCCCGGACTCATGGGGCCACGAGATGTAGCCGCCACGTCTCCAGTCCCCCTGCCCAGACAGATTTTTCAGCATCTGTTCCCAGGACATGAAGCAGTGGAATGACGTTATTCATCCCGTAGTCCTGGGACTGACAAATAAACGTGGCCTCCTCGAATGGCCTCAACAAATGGCAGGTGTCACGCATGAGCTGCCACTGGCTGACATCAAATTTTACACAGGGGAGTACTCCTGTCCACCTGGATCAATCAAAAAATCATTAATGGCCTTTCTCTGTTCATACAGTCGGTCCAACATGTGCAGGCTGGAATTTTCCCAAAGGTGTGGAACATCGCATATCCCGAGTGTGTTGGGGGAGGCTGTTCGGCCGCTGCAACTCGAGGAGGTGTTCCTGGCCTTTGTAGGGGAAAGGATGAAGTGCATGCAAAAGTTTCCTGGCCATTTTCAGAATCTTCTGAAGATCGGTGGAAGACTTCAGGAACCTTTTCACAACCACTTGAACACATGCGCCATGCAGGGCGCATGGACCATCCCTCCTCGGTGCAGCGCAGACACCATGTTCCCCCCATTGTCCGTCACCATGGTTCCGATTTGCAGTCGGGGTGGGGAAAGCCACACATCGATTTCTTGCTGCATGACGCGGAGCAGTTCCTCCCCTGTGTGACTTAGTTTCCCCCGAGGCAATCCAGGGGTAGAAACTGCGTGAAAACCGCTGTGCCCTACACATGTGGTTTTATGGAGCAGTACTTGTGGAGGCTGAGATGGTGGTGGTGGTGGAGGAGGGGGAAAGGGGGACATTGGCGCAGGAGCCGCAGTTTGACAACGTGGAGGAGGAAAGCGGCGTCTCCTGTCCAAGTTGTTGGTGTGCCTGGGCCGGAGGCACAAATTTACCCAGTGGGCCTAAGGACATGTACTGGCCCTGACCGTAGTTTACAGCTCCAGACGCCGCGCTGCCGTGCACCTTTGGAAAAAAACCCGGTAATCAAGGACTGGCCCACCCTTTTGTTCTACAATTTTTTGAAGTGCTGGGTGCCTTTTTGGAAAAAAAAATAATGGCCCTTGGGAAATCTCCATCTCGGTTCGGCACAAGCCATTAGTTCTCTGAA